>JAMKCH010050464.1:0-13629 GCA_023653785.1 Ophioderma brevispina
AATAAAAACATAGGCTAAATTTCGCCTATGTTACTATACGAAATTAGAATTTTCAACATGTTTGTACCAAAAGAAACTTTCTTCAGCTTAATTCTTCAAGGGGGATAATTTTTGATGGAAAGCTTTACAGCCAGGGCAAAGAATAAGTGCTTTTGGACTTTTAGGGGAACCTGATAGGTGAAATCTCTCATTGCACTTAATCTGACATACAATTTTAATTATGAGTGGTAATTGTGTACACGTACTAAAAGCCCATTGAATTATGTACAAACGAATTTCTGGTTAAGGTAAAATCGTATTTAACCTGTAACATCATAATGGGAAAGCAGTCAGTCAAAATTATTTTGGAGAGGAGAGGAGAAAAATAGGTTCTAATGGTATACAAATCTCAGGTTTGATGGTGTTGTAAAAGAGGGGTCGAGTGAACATGGGTAGTGCCTTTTTTAATTGAAGTGAAACTCAAAACACATTTAAAGGCACTATCAGGATTCACTTAATCAGAAAACATAGAATTTTGCATTTCTATCAGCTCCAAAAAATACCCTAAATGAATAAATTTGTCCTTTAGTTTAGCTTGAAACTAGTACAGACAATTTAAGCCACACAATTAAAATAGGGCTTCAATTTTGGAATAGCACATGTTTCTTCCTTCTTACCACCTCTTGGGAAAGGCACTCATGGGATAATTTCGTACTTATCTTCACTTTTAAACCAATTTCTAAGACAAATAAAATATTTTTGTGATTTTTTAGATGACCTGGATAGTACCTGGAAAACAACATTCTTTAATTTCCCCCATATTTTCCCTTTAAATCAGAACAAGCATCATGTTACACATGGCTGATGGAGGAGTAATTTCTTCCATGTACTGAAGGTAAGGGACACCAGCTTTTTTTACGAAACAAAACAAAAATCTTCATAACAACATTCAATTCTGTGAATTCTTGTTGCTTGGAATTGAATGAGAACAATGTCATGGATCTGTGCAACTGAACCATTGCTCACAGATACAAAAAAAGGACATTCACGGTTGTTCATTTGTGACCCCCATGGCATCTGACATATCTGACACGGCCTATTTGGGTTTTTATTAAATTCCGTTTTCTCGTTTATTGGAGTAATGGGATTTTTTCCTGTGTAGGAATTTAGACAGGACGGTAACGCGGTAATCGCATAAAATAATCTATCAGGTGTCCGTTATGTTATGATCGCTTTGAAATAGGCGATAAACAACACAGAACAACCATGATGATAAATTGAATAGTACATGATTTCTATTCCGCTAGGTGTAAACAAAACCTCCCATTCAAAGGGTGTAGTTGTCAATTCTCCCTATATATGGGCGACTATTGAAGGGGACACGGATTCAAGCCAATATATTGTGTGTGTGTGGGGGGTAGGGCTGCCATCCAACAGCATCAAACATCCGCACGACCCGAGAGCTGTCTATTTCAAAGACATTAGCTCTTCGCGTATCGGACTAAGGCAGACCTGGACGAAGACTCGAATAAAGGTGAATCCCAGGTAAGTCAATAATGTAATGGGGGAAAACAACCCCATTTAAGGGGGGCAAAACAAAAACAAGTAAGGGTATGTGCAGTCCTAAGACAAAAACAGTTCACAAGCCCCCAAGTTAGGAAATCGGGGCAGAACATCAGTACCTGAAAAAAGTTGAGTGCCCCCCCCCCCCCCCCGGAAAACAAACAAGATCATAGAGACGGATACCATAGTTGGAATCATTGTTAGCTATTTTAGTATCGGGTCACAACCACTCCAGCTATCTGCAGTGTACCTCTGTCTGCATGGCTGCCGCTGGTGAGGGATTCGTAAGGGTGTGACTGAGTAAAAAATAGGGTTCTGTTTATTACTCGTAAAAGCTTGAAACTCACAGCACTTGTTACTTACTTCTGCCCAGAACAGAAATTGACGGCATATTGTAGTGGCTAGCAACATCAGGCTACCTTCACCTGATATCCATAATTTGCCTCGCTAGAGCCCTGCTACAGGGTGACCTATGCAGCAATTTGGGTATACAATATGTTACACATTATCGCTGTATAGGCTAAAGGAACATGAAAACGGCTTAAACAGTGCAGATGCAGGCTGGCGCGCGACACGCCATTTCAGGAATTCGCGATTAGGAACTCCCGCCGCTAATGATATTGAACTTAGTCTCTTTTGTGCTCTGTTCAAACAATTAATAGGGACCCGTCATGTTCTGTGTGTAGGTTAAGTGTACGTCGTTGAAGAGACTAAATTAAATCGTTACGCCCATCCATTACCTGCATTTATTACTGGTAGTCCCGACTAGGCCATTTCGATCTGATATGTCAGATATGTCAGATCGACATGGGGGTCACAAAATGACCAAACCCGATTTCACAAAGGTTTGTAACACAAAGAGCTTTACGATACCCAATGAACTTTGCTGCATCGAAAAACTTACAGGTTTTATATTATTAATTTTCCATGAGATGGCCAGCCGATGTTGTGTTGAAAAAAAAACAACACCATGTGCGCTGACTGCGATCGAACCAGCGACTTTCGTAGCACAACGCTACTTGCCATATGAAGGTCGGCGGTTCGAACTGGCCAATTGAACATTTTTTTTCAACACTAACATGCGCTGGCCATCACCAGAGAAAGAGTAATAATAATAAATATACTCCTTGTCTACCTAGAGAATATATTCACTGTTGCTATGCCTCTAAAATTGCTTCACGAAAATGAATGATGATGAAGATTTGATGCTTCAGGTAACACTTTTACAAAGTTATCGTTAAGCTATACCTTATTTGCCTGCAGAATGCTTTGATATGACGCACAGCAGCAGTTCTTCCTCACTTTTTCTAGTGATACAAAAGAGGCTTTCACATAACCATCAGCGAACAATTGCCACCGATGACAAGATGGTAGAACACTTTTACTTGTTAGAACCTAAAGAACTAGAATCAGCAGTGGCAGCTGGTTTAGCACATTATCGTAACAAAACCGCAAGGAATCCCTGTGTCGCAGTGAAAACAATTGCACGGAAAGTGATCATGGTCAACCATGGTTCAAATGGATGGTGATAAACATGGCCCCCTCGAATTTGGTCCCCTTAGAAGTGACCTACAGGTTCGAACCATGCCACAAGGGGGTGGGTGTGACCATGGCTGACAATGCTTAGCCATGCTCTAAAAGCATGGTCGACCATGGTATACCATGGTATACCATGGTAACCACGGATGACCATGGTCAAGCCACCATGGTGATCATCGGTGACCATAGTCAACCATGGTCAGCCATTGTCTTGACCATGGTTGACCAAACAATAAGAATTGTGTGGCACATTATCTATGCGACATCATCGTGCATTGGGATTAGATGTCCAGAATTGACTTTGTCCGGGAACCCCAACAAACACGTAATGTCATAAATTTTAACCAATTCATTACGGCTGTTAATGTGTTGGACACCATTCAACCGATGACTTTTCCTATGTTCGTCTTCAGAGATGAATCACCCTAGTGGAATTATATCATTACTCCATGGTATCTCCTACATTAAACCTAACGTCTTCTGTTTCCCCCCCTCTTCTCCTTCTTTTTCCCCCTCTTTTTTCTATCCAGTCCCATGATTTTGAATTTTTCTCCAACTTTTAATTGGTCGAGCGCCTATTTTCTGTTTAGTTTTGTATTATATTCTTTGTCTCCCCGTGTTATCTTATTTTAGGGGCATTATTCATGTGTCTATTTTTAGTTTTCCATAAGGCCACTGTGCCCACATGGTCAGAACACAGCACTAAGTGGTCCCATGTCAACCACCCCCTCGGCTAGCCCTAATAACCAGATTCCCACCCCTAATTTAGTAACCCCATGGTCAACGCGACCATTTGGGCCCCACTATTTGTTATATTTGTTTGGTTATAATTTTTTTTTTGTGTCAATTTATATGTATGTGTCACAGCCCATCGGGATATCTACCTTGTCTCCACACCTCACCATGATCAGACCCTTGAGTTTTGGGTTACCCTCCCGTTGATACCCACCCTGGTCAGTCAACAAATTGCACCCTGAAGTGACATGGTACTAACCCATTGGTCAATGATGGTGATAAACATGGTTGACCTTGGTATACTTGAAGTTACCAGGTCAACCATGGCCCCACCCCACCCAAACCCCCGGTGATGACCACCCCCATTTTGGCGGACAATGCTCAAGCCTATGTCTAAAGCATGGTAGGGTATGGACTGAAGTTACCATGGCTCAACAATGGTCACAGTCCAGGTGGATGAAATTGGCTGATCATTTGTTCAGCCAGGCTCTTAAGCCTACCCCGGTCTGAACCATGGTATACCCATGGCGAGCATGGTAACCACGGTTGACCATGGTCAAGCCACCATGGCGGATCATCGCTGACTATAGTTAACCATGGTCAGCCATTTTTGTTTTGACCATGGTTGACCATGGTTGACCATGCTGCATGGTTGACATTTCACCTAGGAAGACGTTCCTTCAGCCTTAGTCTTACCTTGTAGCTATTTCCTGCAGATTTGAAAATATTTCACTCTTTCGAGTGGAGGGTGAAATCATGTTTGCCTTTAACTGAGACATCTATATTAAATACAGAAAGTTAGTCGCTCTGTAAACATGCGGCAGGATTTCAACTTGCCCGGCTTCCACTGAAGCCAGATCAGTGCGCGTGTCTCACCTAATCTCTCTCGGCGGCCTCGTCTGATCGCTAAAAACCAATGACAAGGACAAATATTCATTTACAATCAAGCCTAAAATACCCAGGTATTGTGGCTGTCAACCCACAGAATTGAACTCACAATCACCGCATAATCTTGTGTCTACTACCGTCGATTCAAGGGCTATTCCCTTGTTCTTAAAGTCACATGCTGGGCAGATTGCCATTGAAAAACAATATTTATTATTTCACCAAAAACCTTAACCAAATGCAAAAAACCTTTTATCTTATTCATATGTATTCTTGATCTGGTTTGACTATAGGGCCTGAAGACAAATTTCACAAACATTGCCCCCTCTCACAAGGTGTTTTTTTGAGCAACTACCTACACATACATAAACCTACAGTGCCCGCATTCCAGGATAGCAATCTACCGGAAGAAAACTTCAAAAGTTCAAGGTCAGCGACACAGAATGGCAAAATTTAGCCCATAGAGCGAAATTGCTGATAGAAATCATTTTGATTAATGATTTAGGCTCTCAAGGATTTTTGTTCGGATTTAATTTCATTATTTTAATCAATGTACACCTTTTGCTTGGCCTAGTTTGGGACATTTTGGCGGGAAGTGGAGGAATGGCCCCTCTAGACTCTCAACTACCACCGGCTCCTGTTAGTCAGCCTGCTTTTAGCAACACACTACGACATTATATTGGTCTCCATAGTAGATCGAGCTTTCACTGTTCTTTGTTGGTGTGGCAAGACAGACAAATTTCTGAAATCAACGACCATGACAGGTAGGGAGAGTTAATCTAATACCTGCTTACACAAGTACATTTATTTCAAAAAAGTCATGCCTTGCTGATTTGGTTTTGCTCTAAATACAGAAATAGCGAACCCGCACCCTGTCAACACAGTTATCACACGATACAGCCCAACATGTCCCCTGTTAAACCATGCCAACAGTCAAAACATCGCGCCGACCATGCGCTTAACTATGATCAGAGCCATGATCAGCACAAGTCTTGGTGGCCTTGACCATGGTCAACAAGTGGTTCCTACCATTCCCCCGGGTCCCACAGTGTGTGCTTCGATTACCTCCTTCCTCACTTTACCCCATGGGTTGTGTTTTCGAATCGTGCCGCGTTCAGCTCCCTTTATCTTTGTGTCGGTCAATACATATGGCTCTCGGATAGGCTCACTCTGTCGCTTCCATGTTGCTATCCCTTGATCTTGACCATGGTTTTTGACATGGACACTTCAAGTATACATGGTCAACCATGTTTATTACCTCATCCTTGACCCATGGTTTCGGACCTGTTGGTCACTTCATTGCAATTGTGACTGACCAAGGTCACTAACCCAGAAACTAAAGTCTGATCATGGTTGAACAAGGTAGTTCCATGGCTGACCATGGTTGGCCCACCATGGTCACTTCAAAGTAGCCTGTCTGACCATGGTTAACTAAAATTATGGAATCTGGTTATTGTCTAGCTTAATGGTGACCATGACACTTAGTGGCGTAGTGTTCTGACCATGGGTGTTGCACCATGTCACTTCAAGTAGGTGTTGTCTGACCATGGGGCCACTGCATTAGAAATTGGACGTATGACCACGGTCATACAAAAGTGTACTTTATTGGCCCATAAAGGAATTGTGAGCAAAAAATATTCAAAATCATGCAGATCTTTAGGTTTACTTCACGGTTTTCAGATTAAACCGCGGCCCTCAGTACTGACTAATAACTCTACAATTGTCACTTACTATATTCTAGCTTGAAGAAGAACTTATACTAGAAAAGTCATGGGTTGAATGGTGGCACCAATTAACAGCTTAATTGAATTGGTTAAAATTTATGACATTACAGTGGATCTCCTTCGGACGGTCCCAGCCAAGTCAATTCTGTCACAATTTACTCCCACAACGCTGATGATGTACGCATAGATATGT
Organism: Ophioderma brevispina; assembly: GCA_023653785.1. Lineage (NCBI taxonomy): Eukaryota > Metazoa > Echinodermata > Ophiuroidea > Amphilepidida > Ophiodermatidae > Ophioderma > Ophioderma brevispina. Next base: position 6,619 of record JAMKCH010050464.1, read on the forward strand.
GCCACACATATTATTTTATCAACCATTGTGGGTCAAGACATGGTGACCATGGTTGACTATGGTCAGATCATGATCAGCTCAGGTTTGGCTGACCTATGGTCAACCGTGGGTTACCATTGGTCGATCAGGCTTTAGCATGGCCTGAGCATTGTCAGCCAGGGTCATCACCTGTGGGACATGGTTTGACAATGGTCACTTCTTAACCTGGTCAACCATGTTTATCACCTCATTTGGCCATGGTTGACCATGATAATTTCAGTCAATTGTTTCACCTGCGATACAGGGATTCACTGAGTTTCAGGATTTTGTTCACCACTGTGAAGCTCTGTGACGTTAGTCGCATTCTCTTGAGGCTTTAGTCTTTATTTAGTGTGGTTATACTGTTGAAACTTTATTTACAATGATATATTATATTTTGCCTTGATTGTTATAAGCCAAGATAGTGTTAGTCAATTGGTACAGTCATCATTCTTGTAATACAAAGGTCCCGGGTTCAAATCCTGGCGAGGTAAGTGATTTTATGTCACTATGTAATATAATGTACCTAAACATAAGATATGAACTGTAACTGGTTGTACAAAACCATAGGGATGTGTTATGGTTTTTGGGGGGGTGTTACACATGTTTTTGAAAAAATGGCACCATTATAATCCATTGGTTGATCATGGACATTTTGACCATTGGTCGACTCATGGACAATTTGACATGGTCGAAATGGGAAATTTGGACCATGGTTGATCAGGACAATTTGACCATGGTCGATCATGGACAATTGAACATGTCAAAAATGATCAGATTGACCATGGTGACCATTGTAACCATGTTTTGAAAAAATGGCACGCCACGGTCAACAATGGTCAAAAACAAACCACAAGTGACATTGGTCAACCCATGGTCAAAACTCTATGTTTGACCATGGTTGACCATGGTTAAAACAGGCCATATAACAATGGTTAACCATGTTTTTGAAAAAATTGCACCACTGCCGACCATGTCAAACATGCAGAGTTTTGACCATGGTTTGACTTGTCACTTTGGAATTGGTTTACCCCATGGTTGACTGTGGCGTGCCATTTTTCAAAACCATGGCTAACCATGTTTGACCATGGGTCAATTAACCCATGGTTGAACCATGGTTACCAAACCATGGTCAAACCATGCTTTTTTTTCGCTAGAGATGTCTCAAAGAGCACCTGAACCATCATCTATTCCTAATTTGGGTATTCAACCATGTTACGAAATTGGAAATTAAACAATGATACACCCAGGCATCCGCCATATTTTATCTTGCAAGGGCGCTTATGCTGGTACGCGGCATGTAAAGTTGCCTTGTGCAGTTCATTAAGGAAGAGGTTGCGGTATGCTGCATAGTATTAAAACTCTAACAGAACAATTGGCCCAGTGTGTAACGTCAGGCCGCATATTTCAAGATACCAGGCCATAACATGTACCACAAACATTTGCTGGTTAAATGGTTCTTTATTGCTGCATCTCTGTCCTGTTATTTGGTGACAGTTATACCCCTTAACACTTGTCGCCTCTAGTTAAGTAATTACGGCGTTACGTTGTATGTCGTCGATTTTGAGCCCATATTTTTTTTTGACTTTATTCATGTTCTTGTATAACCCAATAGCAAAGGCCAACAGTGATTTTATTCAATGACGAAAATATAGGCCTATTCTCATACTAGCATAATTGAGTGACTGGTTCCCGGTCTGAGAAACAGTAGATAAAGATTATTTCCGTTACTCCGAAGTCATATTCCCACGAAAATCTGCATAAAAACAAGGGGTTCAATTGCTCCGAAAGGTCCTTGTTCACTCCGACAGCGTCGTATTACCCCGCCGAAAGCGCTCGTTCTCCGAAACCCTCCTTCGGCAGATCGACTTTCGAGAATAAAAACCTTTCGGAGGAAAAAAACCATTTTTTTTATTTCATAGGAATATACTCCGAAAGCGTGGTTTCTCACGATTTGGCAATATCGACCTTCGGAATAAAAACCTTTCGGAGTAAAACACTAATTTATTATTTTCGGATGTTGTTCGATAGGTCTTCACGTTTTCAGAATTTTTAGACATCATTTTAGAGTTAAAGGGGATAACACCCCGATTAAGTGTTTTTATACGATTTACTCTTGATAATAAAAATGGCCTTCACCCCAAAACCGTATCTGTTGAGTGTTTTTGCGCCCGATATGTCAAGCCCTCCTAAAAAAAACGTGAATTTTTTTGTAATATGTAAAATTACAAACTATTGGTCGACCAAAATAGGCAACGTTTTCGCCGCGTAACATCCAAACCAAACCCATTAGTCCTAGTGATGCCACAGGGTATAAATGAGAAAAAAAACATATGAAATAAAAAAATTAGGTTTTTAATCCGAAAGGGTTTTTATTCCGAAAGGTAGATATTCCGAAAAATCGGGAAAGAAACGACCCCCGTTCGGAGGAAATATCCTATGAAATAAAATATTCGGTTTTTCCTTCCCCCGAAAGGTTTTATTCCGAAAGGTCGAGAATTCCGAATTAGGAGAACCGACCTCCGGAGTAACGACCCTTAGGACAAAAACCTTTCGGACAAATCACCTGTCGGATTAATGACCCTATTTCATATCGGATAAATAAAGACCCTGCGGAATGAAAATCTTGCGGAGCATGACCCTTGGGAGAAATGATCGATCGGAGATAAAACCTTTCGGAGTTAGTAATGATCTTTATTTTCGGAGAAACAGAAACGACCTTTCGGAGTAATGAACTTTCGGACTAATGACCTTCGGAACAAAAACCTTTCGGAATTATGAGCTTCCATAGACAGTGTGTTCGGGGTAATGACCGTTCGGAGAAAAGGAAAAAACCTTTCGCGAGAGCAATGGACACGTCGAATATCGAAACTGTCCCCGTCTCTATACGCACGCGGTAGTATTTGACCACCACGCAGCTCCAGGGACAAGGTCTCCATCACTAACCTCAAAAGGGGCGGCTATTTATTTTCATGCTCCAGGAGCATGAGGTGTGGTCAAAATTAAACACTTCGTGTAAAAACAGCTGGCATCTGAGCTCGGCTCCCTACCTACGATTCTTCGTAAGCGATGAAGATTCAAGCGATTTTTTCACATTTCTGCACACTTATGAAGCCGGGGAATTAAATTACCAATACAGAGATCAAGGTACTAGTCAACCAACATTTATCGCTATATTGGCGAAATTCAAAACAGGAGAAGCGATTTGGGGTTCCTTTTAAATTTGGAAGTATTGGACGATGCAGCGCAACAAGACTTGTGCAAATCGCCTACGAATTTGCAAGGTCGAGAAGGAAAGCTTAAGCGTAATTTGTGGGGCGTAAATCGCACGAAATATAGATAGTTTTTGCTCTAGCGGCTATATTATTGATTATTTTTTGGAAAAGATATTTTGGCATCCTGACTTCATAAGCTTTCCATTGTAGATAGCTTAATATATGACACAGAGAAGAAAAAGAGCATTGACAAATGAGAAGACAAGAAAAGAGCATGCACAAGGGAAGAAAGATAGTGAAACCAAGTGATAGAAAAGAGAGAGCACAAGAGAAGAAAAGAGCGCATTAAGGAAAAGAAGTGAACAAGAGAAGAAAGAGAGTGCACAAGAGAAGAAAAAAATAAGAGGAGAGAATCACTGTTCTTCTGTGATTTAAACATTATTTTAACATTTGCTTGGGGTTTTGGAAGCTTTTTCCAATAGAAAGAAAAGAAAAGACCTTTCGAATGCACTAATTTGTTAATTATCTAAATAAAATACTATATAACTACAGTGGAATTTTGTTGGTGTAACCATGTTAAATTAAAGCTTATAACTTGCGAATTCAGTTTTAACACATTTTTTTTTGCCACCCCGGGGGCCCCCCCAATTGGGAGTTTTTTCTAGTTTCTTTATTTGAAATGATAGGAAGTGTTACCTATGTAATTCTATTAAAGCTTCATAACTTGGGATGTCAGTTTTTTAAACCATTTTGCGCCCAATGGGCGTTTTTTCTATTTCTTTATTTGAAATGATAGGAAGGTGTGGTAACCTATGTCAAATTTAAGCTTATACCTGGATTCAGTTTTCACATTTTGCGCCTACAATTGGCGTTTTTTCATATTTTCTTTACTATATTGCACGGCAATTTCATAAGGACTGCTATAAAAATTAGATGGGAAATAAACCAGGTAAACGTGTAGGAAGTGCGCTAATTTATTAAAGATATTTCCATGCATAGCTATGGTCTCTTCTTCCATTGATACCAAAATGAGTGACCTAAGAGCCTAGCATTACGTTGACAAGACGTCATAAAGTTTGCATGTCAGGCAAACTGACCCATTTCCATATAGACAACACACAGTGAAAATTCAATTTTTCGCCCAAAAAGGTAGGAGAAAATCAGAATTTCATTGCAGTTTTGAATCTACTGATGGGAAAATGACTAGTTTTAATATAATGACATCATTTTAGAGCTATAATAGGGTGTTTGAATCGCTAAAATTGCGTATTTTAGTACCTGTCCTCAACAATGACGTCATGGTGACGTCCTAAGGGGGATTGTTAAATTATTTGGTACCAATGGAAAGAAGCAGAGAAGAAACTCTAAGCCTATCCTTTGGGACCACAATGTACAGGAATCGGGTGTTCAGTAAGAAAAATCACAGGGGGGGTGGTAACACCCCCCCCTTGGATATTTGTTACAAAAAAAGGGCTCAGGTAGACGAGGTTAAACAGATCTTTAATGATACGCCCCACGATTAAAACTCATGATTGATTAGCAGAAGATAAGTTTGCTGTGGTCACAAATACGTCGTACGATTTGCTAAGAACTAGATATGGAAGCATTTTTTTGAAATTGTAGAGAATGTAATTTGTTAGCATTTCAGGAGTTTAATATATTATGCCTAGATTAGTAAGAATGTTAGGAAAAGTGATTTACAAAAACCTCGAAACCACTTTTTGCCCCATATCGTACATATATTCTATTTACTGGAGTGGGTCGGGTGAAGTTTGGATAGGGTGAGGGATGGGGGTTAGTACCCTTTATTCAGAAAACACCCACTACTCAGAAGACCCACCATTCAGAAAACCCGTTTAATCAGAAGTCCGCTTTCAGAATTTCTGAAAGTGGGAGGGATTTCCTCTAAAACTGACCCATATTCAGAGACAAAACTGACTCAGAAAACACCAGTACTCAGAAGACCGTATTCCGAATATGTTTTCTGACTAGGCGGACCATCTGATTAAACTACACCTTTTTGACTCAGACACCCTCTGCTCAGAAAACCGTACTCAGAAGACCCATAATCAGAAACAACCCACTAATCAGAAGGCCCGTTATTCACAATTTCTTGAATAGCGGGGCCTTTGAGTAAGGGCTTTCTGAATAGCGAGTCTTTTTATTTTTATAAAAGAGCCAATATTCAGAATTTCGAGTAGCCGGCTTTTATGAGTAACGGGTCTGAGTAGCGGTCCTTTTGCCATTTTATTTAAAAAGTTCATGTCAGAATTTTGCTGGGTAAACAGACTGTTATAAAGCAGCAGCTTTAAAAAACACCAGCTTTCTTAGTTTTCCTTTTGTTTGGATCGTTTTTATTGCGATTTTAAAAACGGTCCAAATCATGTTATTTTGCGAGTTATTATTTTCGCCTTGTCTTCCCTCCTCTTTGCACCGTTCCTTACAATGTTTCTCTTTATTTGACATGTGATATAAAAAAAAAAAAATTGGGGGGGGGGATTCCCCTGGGCCTTAGCACGGCGCCCATACAACCCCCCCCCCCAACCAACCAAACCCACAGGGCCGTAGCCAGGGGGGCGGGTGGGTGCGATATGTACCCACCCAATCTCCAAAATTCCAAAAAGGTCCACAAAAATGATGTGTTGCGAGCGAAGGCGAGCTAGAAAAAAAAATATGGTTTTTATGCTTTTTTTGGTAAAAAAAGGGCAACATACTGGGACAAAAAAGTCCCAAAAGGTAAGGAGTCGTTTGTCGTCCTTCGAGAGACTCCTTGTGCTTGTTGACGGGGTTTCGGTTTGGCGGCCAAAGCTTCATTCCTAGGCGCAACTGCCGAACGAGTCATTGGGCGAGCCTGAACAGTGTAACGAAAGTTTGAAGTCATAAATAGATCTAAATTGCCTTGCTTGAGTCGGTGGTGCATAATTGTGCTGCAGACACTATATCAATTTTTTTTTAAGAAGACCGGACATTGAGAGGATTGCTACATGCAGGTCAACGAATCAGGCTACATGGTAAATGGTCCGCAGCCCCGTCCGCAGCTATTAAATAGCGGTTACCCTGCCGATGGAACATGAGGTCAAGCTAGCCTCGTTCAAAATGGATCCCGTTTGTACGTGTAATTCATACATAAAATACTAACTAATTGGATGTTGATTTCTTCAACTCCAACGGATTTGTATTTTGAGTGGAAAAATATTGTTTAAACATATTGTCGACTTTAGAATATTTTAAGTTTTCGTGATTACGTCCTAAACTTATGGGAGCGAAAAAAACGACGCTATCTTGGCGGCCCACCCGGGTCCACTCTTTTGTTCAAAATTTACACCCGCCTATACTTTGTGAAAAAGTCCACATTTTGGGAAAAAAGTCCACTTTGGAAAATTCCTGGCAGACGGGCCTTGACCAACAACACCCACCACCCACTCCAGGGTTCTTGGCGGAGGCCATGCAAAATCGTAAATGAAAAGTCTCAGTAATCTATTTCATACCATATTCATGAGATCTTGGCACAAGTTGTGTTGAGTGTGGTCTAGTAAACTATACCTGCGAATGATTAATGCTCGAATAAACTATGTTAAAGGTTTTTCTCTGGATACACATAGTTTTTTCTTGATAAAACAGTTTTTTTCTCTTGATAAAAATTGTTTTTTTCTCGAAAAACATAGTTATCAAGAGCAGAAAAACAGTTTGTCATTTGAAAAAACACGGGTTTTATCAATGCGATAAAGCCGTAGTTTCAAAAAAACTTATTTTCTCTATAGATAAGTTAGGTTTTCTA
>JAMKCH010050465.1:0-45929 GCA_023653785.1 Ophioderma brevispina
TACCCTTTTAAATTTCCTATCCGTTTACACGGTCTAGTAGTTCCGTTCGTTTAAAACGTTTAACCGGTCATAACAAGTTAACGACTGTCGAATTTGGCACTTCCACTCAATGCAATTCTGTCACCATAAATCGTTCGTAATCGGTTACCCGGCGTTGCATTCGATCATAAATATTATCTTGTAAACATAAATTGTTGTTTGTACTTACCATGTTATGTTTTTAATCCAAAATAACGCAGTTGATATCCCAGCAATCTCAAACGACGAATCACTGTTGGGAGCTTCCATTAGCGCTGTCATTTTACCTTTTTTGTAGATCCTTCTCCTCTGTATTGCAGCACCACGTAATTGGGGCTGTGTTATGCTGTAATATGCGAAGAGTCGCGTTCACTCACTTACAAGAAACTTGGTAAATCTGGGGATTCCCTGTTTTCCGTAAAAGTCGGAAAACCATTTCTAGAAGAAGCATTGGAACTGTAACTGTAACCCTTTTTTTTTTTTCACTGACGCGCGGTAATTTTGGTGAAAATTTACTTCAGACAATTAAGAATAATACTGAAAAAAGTAGTGGGGTTTGCTGACCTGTGTGTAAACGTGAGTGAATTTTCTAAACGGGTGGTGAGGCCTCCCGTTCGTGTAAACTTTAAACGTCACAGCACTAGCCTAGTCAAGGTCTACAACTTGAGGTGCTGATGGGGCCTCGAAATGCTGGCACTTGCTCTGGAGGCGGCTTGGAATTCCAAAGAGTTTTCCAAGTTAACTCCCGGTGACTCACCACCTCGTCAGCAGTCATTGGCAGACTATTGGCGGCCAGAACTCTTTTGGCTTGAGGATGCGGTCCCGCACAGGATGCGAAAAGTCGCCACTCAATAGAAGTGTCAAGTCTCCAGATTTAAATCTGCTCAAATACTACTGTTTAGTAGTATCACTGGCAGAACAAACAGCAAAGACACCCCGGCCTATCATTCATTCGACCGCTTACAAGGTCTTAGTAAAGGGATGCCCTGTGTACACAGAACAGAGTGCCATCTCTTTTTCAACGATTGGTCCAGATTCCACTATCTTGCTGTAGGGGGATCGCTACACCTCCTCTTCAACGATCCTGTTACTTTCCAAATTGAATAATGCCTAACCCTTTACTAACACCTGGGTAATTCAAGGAGGGGTGTTGGGAGAGGGAAAGGGGGGGGGGGGGGGAGGGGGCGGGGGGGGAGGGTTCGGGTGGGGGTGGGTGTGGGGGGGGGAATGGGGGGGGCGAGGGTTAAGCGCCTTACAGGTTACTCAGGCAAAACACATTGGTCAAGGCAGGGCTCGAAACCCATAACCTTTGGCGTGCGGGTCAGGCACTTTATCCACTGGACCACGTGTGCCGTAGTTATGTAAAATTGTTATATCGAAAACAAAAAATGTATCCTCCACCTCACTCATTTCTGTGGTTGGTAAACCTTCCAAAAAAATTCTATGCCAATTATCAGCTCCTCTTTGACTCATATTCGTGTCTTGCCTATGAAGCAGAAAAAATAGTGTTTCATTCATTTTTTTCCTGTGTAAAGCGTCATTTAGCCTGAATGATTGCTGCCAATCAGCTGTGAATCACACCTAAGTGTTATATATCATAGGAATTAATCCATTCATACATCATGTTTTTAACAAAATTACTAAAACTGCATTTAAAAAAATACATTGGGCCTCTGGACCGCATGTGTTGCTGTCTCGCCGTTTCTAAATGATTAGGCCTCATATCTTTTTAACCTTGGCAATGTGACTTCGACCGCATCAACAAATCAAGTTTGGTCCACTTGAACTTCAACTTTCCAATTGGAGGTAATTTTTTACATTTCCAACACGACAACAGTTGACAAAGTATCCCTATGTGTCTTCTGCCTTAAGGTGCAACGATAGATTTCACATATCAGGATGTCCCTTAAAAATCAAAGAACGATTTTTGCCATGATGTAAGCTTCCATCAAAAATATCCCATCTAAAAAGGATTAAGCTGAGAAAATGTTTCTTTGGTACAAAAATTGAAATTTCTAATTTCGGAAGAGCAATAACAAAATCAGCCTATGTTTTTACATTTGGAAATATAAGCAATCAAATCACCTGTTTTCTCTTGTAAGACATTTGTAGTCCCAAACACTAAGGTAAGAAATCTATGAGTGTCTAGTCTGTATGACTTACTATTATGACACAATATTTGCGGTGTCTCAAAATCTCTTGGTGCACTTAAGGCAGCAACCCAAAAAGAGATGGCTCCTAAATTTCCATTTAGTCTTAATATTCACCCAATGGGACAGAGTAACTGAGTACATACCTCCTGATAGTCCAGCACTGGTCCACTGTTGTACGGAGTTGAGGTCTTCGATCAAAGTCCAGCCTTTCAATCGATTCCATTCATCCATCGTGAGTTCTCTAATCCTGGATCCCTAAAACATTAAGTTAACAATTTCTCATTTCTAGAGTTTGCTACCTGTACCCAGCGAGCACTAACTCCCTCACACCTATATAAAACCCTATTACAATGATGTGATGACGTGTTTCAGAATGGCGACAAATGTTAAAGTTCCCTCTACATACTATTTCCCTTACTGTCAGTGGATGTTGCCACATTTGACAGACTCATGTGGCATTTTCTCTACCACTAAACTTTTTTGAAGTTAGATGGCCTGTGTCAAAATCTTCACAAATTACCAGTTTCTTCAATCAATTCTTTTCTGATTTTGTCCGACACATCTACCACATGGTGATCTACAGTCGCCATAACTAGAATTTTGCAGTTCTCGGCTTGTGTGCTTGCCTATTTTCAAAGAATATAAGCTGGGCCGCCCCATGACCTATTTTCAACTCGACCCACTTACCTTTGCCTGGCACATGCCCATGACCCTCATTGCACCTATGACAAGTTTGATGTAAAAGTGGATTCGATGTAGTCCAATTAATTTTTTTTGGTCACTCTAGGAGTTGCAAAAATATTGGGCGATTCCTCGAGCCCAATATTTTTAAACTCACAGTGAGACCAAATCATATTGGGCGTACATCCTCCAATTTTACCATTATCATGTTTTGGATCCGTATTTTCACAGCACTTGGACTCCTCAAAACAGATGTTTCTAATGAAATTTCAACTATTTCCAATGATGTGAATTTTTATCCAATGTCAAAGCGTGGGACACCAACCTTTTCGGTACTCTCTCTGGGCTAACCCTTTCCCCATACGGGTCTAGTTTGACACAAAACGGCTTCCTTGGTGGGGACAAAGAGTCCCTTGGCTTCACCTGCAGTACTTCAGGTGGCTTTGAGCATGGGTTACGTCACCAGTATGTATGTTACTGTACAATGAAATACAAATGTTCATACATGCATATTAGGCGTAGAAAAACGATGTTCTGTTTCCCGTAACCCGCCCTCGTTACGATTTTCTGCCCGGGCGCGTTTGAGATGCTGAAGTCCCTAAAAAGTTCGTTATTTTGTATTTTAAAGAAAATCTCAGATTTCATCTTGTGATGTGATTTTGAGTAGATTTTCCACCAAAGAACAGTTGCAACATCATTTCTAATGTAGGGTGGTGTTTTACACCAACCATATCTTATACATCATTAGAGCACGCTGAAGGTTGGTGAAATGGCTGTTAAGTACTGCAAAATAAGAATGAAAAATGAAATAGTTGCCTCATTATGAATTTGCAAAAAAATGTTACAGGAAACAATAACATGACTTTCATTGGCCTTTAATAATGTCTATGGCAAAGTGTCAAGCGGGTTTGTTTCTCTTCTATTGAGGTACTGCACATAGAAAACGAAGTTGTATGCTGAAAGGTTGAACCGGCACCCATGTAAATGGCAAACTAGGATTTAAAAACTTGGTTTAACTAACTATCTATCTAGCCCTTAACCCCAACCTGAGCTTTTAGCCATTCTGATTTGTTATTTATAGGGTTATGTATTAGCCCATCAGAGAATAGTATGGCTTAACAGCTTTAACATATTGACACACCCCGCATCCAGCAGCAATGTATCTAAATGGAAAATAAACTTTTTGACCTTGAAACTGGTTAAAGGCAATTCTCAGCTAGCAACTTTGGTCTGGGAGAACCCCGGTTTAGAAAACTTTATTTCGGCATTGATTTTTGGCAATTCTGCGTGCTGATAAAATGGCTTTTTCCACGCCAAATCTGCACTGAAATGTCCGAAACTGCTTAATTACGCACCTAGTAAAGGCTCCTGGTAGACACCATATCCAAGTTACAAATAAATTTAAATTGATCTTTTGTCATCAAGTAAATTAAAATACTAAAAAAAATGTTGCCTGTACGGTTTCTCTACCTGAACTCCTTTAAAATGATGCATAAAAACATGAAATATGCCCCAAGTGGTGTCCATCAATAATCCCGCGACACCCTTTCCCGATTGAGTAATTTACAATCAAACTCTACCTCAAACCAGAAACTGGATCCACTCCAAACAACAGAGTGACAATTTCATTCATATGTTAAGATACAACAAGAATAAACAACAGTATTAAGTTTCAAAATTATTTTCTGATGTCTACAAATGACCCAACCTAGATTTGAAACTAAATCATTTTTGTTTTAAATTGCTAAATATGTCATTTTTAGTCAGCAAAATCGTATCGTTGCATCTGACTGCAGGCATGGCACGTGCCAGGCGTGAAATTGTGACAAAATAAACAATTAATTATTTAGAATCTTAACTGTACTGCAATTTGCAATCAAAATTTACACGTGGGTGATAAATTATGTATGGGTCATGAGCTGAAAAGTAAAGAGATCAGTATAATAAAACTAGAATTGTCTTTGGGGAATTTCCCAGGGTTGGTCATTCGCAACACCTAGCTGTGATCAGCTTCCTATGATCGGTATGTTACAGGCCAATGGCCCATCTCAACCTTGGCAAATCGTGGATTTTCAGCACCCACGTCACATTTAATTGATAAGATAGCATACACATGATTACCAATTAAAACTCTCCATCACTACAACTGGTAGAATGGGGCACCTTTTATCTTATCTTTGTGGTAAGGCAATTTAATCCGCGCATAACATGTCATTTTCCATGATCACAGATTCTCCCAGACCCTAATTATATATCTCCAAAACTTCAGTTCACTGATATTGTTATAATTATCACATTACTCCATTGTCCATGCCAATGTTGTGATTTCTCCATTTACAGAAAGAAAAAATTAAAAATTTCTTCAATATTACATGTAGATCAAATCTGCACAAAAGATTTGGCAAACAAACTTAGGCCAATGGTTCAGATGATAGAAATTTGGAAAGTCCAAAGGATTAGGCTTTGGAGCACAAAATGCACCTTAAAGGGGCATTTTGTGATCCACAGCCTCGTTCCTCCAACTTACCTAAAAAAAGTGGAGATTTTTATATCATCTAAACCATCAGGCTTAGCAATCCACATGTATATCTAATCTTACATGCAAATTCGGTCGTATCTGTAAGAAATTCGCAATTTTGAATGCGTAACTTGAGTGCTAGTCTTTTTCAAAGACTTAACAGTAGGAGGGCGCTCTTACACATATCGAACGGTTACACACAGACTTGACTAAAGGCAAGGCCTGGTCACGAATATTTAAATCTAAATGACCGTTATTGGAAAGTACACTATAGTAAATGCACGTAGCAGTACCCCAAATTACTGTTTGGAAATCCCCAATGCCCAAATCGAGCAGGTCGTGACCTACCACAACCCGCTGCAAGAAATACCTGTCTGTGGATGGTCTAAGATGTGCATCGGCACTTGGCCACTGGATGTCACCGTCTTCTACACCGTCCACGCTAGTCGAGACCTGGCTGGAGAACACCGACATGAGACACTGAACAACGATGCTGTTTTCACACTTCTACATGAATCCCCTGAAAAACTTTTAATACAGAGAACAAAAGATTTAAGTTTAACTCCTTCATCCAAGTCTTACACCAAGACCAAGGTTACCGTACACCCAAATTGGGCTGAAAATAGAAAACATAAGTTGACCGTATCGCTCTTAAATACATCTTGAGGGTTATCTGGATATATGCTTCATTGTCTCAAGTTCCGAGAACCCCGAGCAACTTGAGATTTAAATAAGAAATTCATACAGAAAACTCCTTAATTCTGCATTATTCCTTAACATGCAGGGTTAGCACTAAGTTTTGAAACAAGGGGTCCAGTGGACCCCTTAACAACATGGAATTGCAAATTTTGAGGGTCCAATTGCAAATTCTGGGGGTCCACATTTTTTATTGTTCAAAATTGCAAGGGTCATCTTCATTCAATCACTAACAATGCAATACTATAGCAGTCCAATCCAGCTGCCATGGGCCGACCTGCTCCAGGCCTACAAAAAAAATTCAGTCTTTCTGGGACATATAGAAATATTTACTATAATACTGCCTGTAGTTAAAAATTTCAGTTGGAAACGTAGACTACAAAAAGGGTATACATGTAATGAAAAGCATTCAGTCAATTTAATTGTTAACATTTTAAAGTGTAATTTTATTTTAAAATGACAATATTATTTTTCTTTAATTAAAATTGCCAAACAAGACCAAAGAAAATTACACTTGTCTTTCTGCTGTTTTTTTTAATTAGAAAAAAAATCAATGTCCACTAAAATATATTGTTAATAAGTCAAACATGTAACTTTGTTTCTCAAGCTCCCCCTCCCCTCCCATAAATAAAATAAAAACTATCAAAATTTACAACCCCACCCCCCTCCCACCACCACCACCAGTTCAAGCCACCAGATGCTTTCTAAAACACCCCCAATATCGGCAGTGGGATAGTCCAAGGGTTGAGCCACAGCCCTGGGAGATGAACCTCAGGTCAAGTGGGTATTATGCTTTTGTTAGTTACCATGGTTAGTTTCTGACAGGCTCCACATATTGATTACAAGGCTAGTAGGTTACATTTAACTCTTTGAGTGCTACATTTCATCATGGAAGTACTGATTTCATGGATCGAATTACGTTTTAAAAAAATAAACCTATGCACATAAACATGATTTAAAGGGGGATGGTCCGATTTAAGGATATGAAGTTTTCATCTTGATAGATTGGCCTTCACCCAAAAACCCCATCTGTAAAGTTTTGCGCCGAATTCCAATCCGTTTTCACATGAGAGCTAAAAACATAATTTCGTAAGCCCCATAGAGTACGGTGTAAAATTAATATTGGTCGACCAAATTGGGGTACATTTTTTATCATAACTTCCAAACCAAACATCCTTTGGCCCTAAGATTTCACAGGGTAAATGAGAAAAATAGTAGCTTTCTTCTGATACCAAAATGTTGACCACTTCCGGTAAATCTGGAGCTTCTGGGGACGAGGCTATTAGCGATCGGGCCATGGACCTTTAAGAGAAGAATTTGGATAAATAAATGCTCAATATGTATGTTTTATATTTTAAAAGAAATTGGATGTTTGGAATTCATCATTTTGAATGGAAAACTTTGAATGAATTTTTCAAGCTGAATCTCACTTCAAGGGTTAATAATTAAGATAAAGTCGGCAGTTCGCAAAATGTTTAAATCATTGGGATAGCGGGACGGGCTGATCTGGGGGTGATTATCACTTTATTTGTGAAGTTTGCTGATGTCAATGAAATGGCAAACAAATTGTACTAATTATACTGAAGACTGATGTTTTCACCGATGTTTTTTTTTAAACCACAACTTCTACAATTTGATCAGACTTGCCGACATTCACGCAAATTAGCCTGGTACTCTTGGGGTTTTAGGACTATATTTTTCAAAATGCTATCAGCATGCGGACCGCTTCCGATACTGACGTCGATCACAAAAACTAATAATTTTGTTGGAACTCCATTGTGCACAAGACAACGTTCATTTGAACTATAATCTTTAGTTTGGAAGCTTATTTTTTTCCAATATTTTCCCCCGATGATTTTTTTTTACGCTTAAAATTTTTCTGCGGCTGTGAAAAGTTTTCTGGGACCGGCGACCGTGGATTTTGTAGGCCTGCGTGACATCCCCGGGAGGACAATAGTGGCGGGGGATTTCCCCAAGAATGTGTCATCACGTTAAGAACTTTCACTTATGCAAAATAAGAATGAAAACAGTGTTGCATTTATGCAACGCGAAAGTGGCAAATTCATCATGGAATTTTATCATTTGCTGAGCTGAGTGTACTTGTAAAATGTCAATACTATTGATGAAGTCGGGAGTGATTTTTTCGGGGATTTTTTGCACGTCCAGCTGGACGCGTTAGCTCAATCAAAATGTAATTTTATGTGTCCGAAACGGCAAAAAGAGCGTCCTGGACGCCAAAACGCAACTTAGTGCGACCCCTGTTAAAGACACTATCAGTGATTTGAAAAATATTTGAAATTTGCAGGAATAGCTTCAAAGTGAAGGATAAGTCTGTAGAATTCTCATAAGTTACCTTTTCCAGCTGTAGAATTGAAAGAAAAGCGAGAAAACGGCAGTGTTCCAAGATACGATTCTCCAATCAATTACGTGTTGTAGTAAGTGTCCGTTCGGACAGTAATGACTAAAATCTCCGATTCTGTCCTTATTAGGTTGCTTCTGGTCTTATCATTTGCAGGGTATGTTAGGATACCTGTACTTGTTACGTACATGCTAAAATCTGATTTTTGATGATTTTTTCGATTTGCTGATTTAGCATATCACTGATAGTGTCTTTAACATGTCACACATTCCACCCAACAACCTGTACGACTGGCAGTATTGATAACAGTTCCAGGTTATGGCATCTTAGCGTCTCCTGGTGACCTCGCTGCTTACTTTTTAAGGAACAACAATGTAGATACATGTACAGTCATTTCTAATTGAAAAATTAGAAATGCCTGTATCCATTTAAAAATCCAAAATGGCCACCATTGAAAAATCAAAAATGGCCACCAAATTGGCAAAAAATTTGATTTTTAACCATAACTCAATTTTTTTTTGTTCAATTTGCTTAATTTTGGTGGCAATACCTATGTTTTGGGGTATCAGGAATCATTCTATGCAAGTTTTCATCTCACCATAGCCTTTTGTTTTCTTGAAAATGCCGTTTTTGCTTAAAATTGAGCTCCGAGGGCACTTTCCCATAAAATGCGCATTGATTGAAAATGGTGATTTTAACATTCCAAAAGTTGAAGAGAGTTTTATCATGAAGACTTGCTGAAAATTTGACTTATGTGGTTTGCGATTTTAAAACTGTAGGCTTTTTAATGTCATAATAAAAATGCCCTAGACCTCCAAAGCCCAAAGGATCAGAAATAAACTTTGTTCCCTCTCTGGGTCAGATGTGACCCACTGGGCCACTTGGCCATAGAGGTGTTAAAGTCATCATTCTAGCCTGTGTTCGAAGTGATCTGAAACTATGACCCAAATATAACCCTCTATAGCCCACCTCTATTTCTAATGTGTCATATGTCTAGTTCCGGGTTAATATATGGAAGCCATAAATAGAAATTAGTGATTTTTTAATAAAATTAAAAAAAAACACTTTCCCGTTATGCTAGAAAGCTGCAATTTTGCTCATAAATACTTTGAAGTGTGTACTACATGTACATAATTATAAACACAAAAAGTGACCTTCTTGGTTTTATCCGGGTGCGATTTGCCGAAGAAAACTGTGAGTGAAGGACAAAAAACGGGGCCCGTGCATGCACAGCGAGTACACGGACAGGTTTAGCTGTGATACTACGCTGGTGAGTGCCGACTTCAACTAGTCCCAATAATTGTGACTACACATTTGACATTTATTTCAACATTGGTCATTATCATATCACTGAATATGTAGTCACAAAAGGTTATGTGTAATTGGTTAGCCATTAACAATTCTACTGCACTCACCTCCTCTCCAATCAGTTTCAAGCAGCATGCAACCAAAATGATGTATATATCATCAATCCATCACATAGTATTATCCTTACTATCTCTTCTATCCAGTTTTAAGACTGAACATGCAGGAGGTAATTGTTTTCAGAAAAATCAGTGATTTTATTTCTTTACACTTTACTTTTTGAAGGAGTTTGGTGCTAGTCAGATTTGGACAATTAAATTTCATCAGAATTGCATACTTAGTTGTCAGCAATTTGAAAATTCTTTTATTATGAGACTTAGACATACTGTAGTAGAAGTGGTCCTCTTGATAAATCAGGTAAATTTGCGGATTTGGGAGGCTTTATTTTTATCTAAAATTGGTGGTGGTTAACTGGCACCAATTAAAATAACCTTTTGTGACATAGTAATAAATGAGGGAACTGATGGCAATAAAGGAACAAGCGGTTAAAATAACAGTAAGTTGAAATTGTTGTAGTCAAAAATATGGGGGAATTAAGAATTAAAAAATCCAAAAATGTTCTTTAATTTGGAATTTGGTCATTTTTTCGATATAGCTCCTTTCTGAGTTGGCGTGTGGGGAACAAATAGTAGCAATGACCAGCGGTTTTAAGGTCACATGAGGGCACAAGGAAACAATGGTGTGGACTCAGAAGAGATGGCTTCTTCCCCACCCCCTCTCACTATCCCTCCGCATTTCCCAATAGGAAAATCATGACACTTGAAAATGAACCCCAAATCATGAAAACATGATAATTCTAATTTTAGAGTGGTCATTTACTTTGATACCTAGATTATCATGTAATGTAAAAGTCAAAGTCAATGACTATTGGCACATTTTTGTAAAATGGCCTGGAAAATAGACCTCATGGTGCAAAGTAACCCTGTTTAGCCATAGCAAAATGAATACCCATTTGAAGTAAAGCTACACAAATTTTGCGCTGTATAACAATTTTGTTTTTTTTTGACCACCCCTATGCCTAAATACATAAAAAGCACAAAAATTATGAAAAATTGTCAAAAACTGAGGATACCAAATGTTCAAAGGAATTTGCACCACTGTAACAAGCATTTGCAGGTCGTTACTATCAATGGGATTACTCACTTTTGAAGGGAAAAAAATCAGCAATTTTCGTTGGATTCTAACCAGGATCTATCGCGCAGCGGACATGCTTACAACTCTCGAGGGGTCGTAAAAACAGAAGCCCTATGGCCACCTGTATGAGGTTCAGGTCATAGGGCGTATCGGCTGTACAGGCCGCCGATCCCATTGCATTTTAAGTTCGTTCAACAGGCTCTGTTTGGAGCTTAGTGATTGCGGAATTTTCATTGCATTTTGGCATTTTACACCAACATTCAACATAGTTACTATTCACAGAGTTGGCTGTAGCTTTGGCCATGAGAATTAAAGTTTTAGATTTGCGTCGCGGACATTTTTAAAAAGGCATTGAGGCTTTATTTCATTATTCATTATTATGTACATTTTTATGGTTGGCTTGCAAGCTCACAGGTTTCCAGCCAGAGGGATGGATCAATTCACCATGTATAAACTTGCATGCATACACTATTGTTATTGCAAATTGTACCTTTCCAGCTGTTTGATGATTTAAAACTTGTTTTTGTGATTAAGAGTATTTTTATTTGTAATAATGAATTTTTAAAATAATGAAAATGTTCGGCGGCAGGTTTTGGAGCATGCGGGCGACAGACGCAAATCTAAAAACTTTTATTCCCATGGCCTACTACTGTCGCTGCGTGGAAAAAACACGTTTAGTTAACTTGTCTTTCTAACAAGGGAATTTGAAGAGCACAGACGGTCATTTCAAAATGAGTGGTGTAACTTTTGTACCATTGGGGTCAAAAATTTAAAGTACTTTTTATTTGTTATTTTCACTAACAATGTAACTACAAATGATCAATTTTAATTTAGTACTGTTTTTATTTTTTTCTTTTTAAAAATTGTGTATTGGAAATGTTGCTGGCATATTGGGTGAAATTGAGCGAAAATAATTTTTGTTGAAAATCCCATTTTTCCAAAAGTGTAACATAATTTTCAAGCAAAAGACGATACTATTTAATGCAAAGAATATATGTAGTTCAAAAATTTACACTGCTTTTTACAGTCCTTGGTTGAATTCATAAATATTGGAAGGGAAGAGCAAACTTTTGACGGAAAATGTCATACCGTATCAACTCACAAAATTTTAATTTTAAATATATTTTTTGCTTTTTTTAAGTTTTTTATTTTTTTCTCTAAATTTCTTCAATGATGGTTACTTACTGACCAAATTGCAGAAAAAATCTGTAAATTCTTAAAGGGGGCGGACATTTTTGAGTACAATTTAAAGGAATTGGTATCAACATAAAGCTTAAAAGGGCTGCTTTATTAATGAAACAGTTTACAATGATCTCCCATCATTGTTTATTAATTAGCATAATACTCACCCACACAGCCATTCGTTAAAAAACTTTTCCAAAACAAAGTAACATTCGGCAACATCCCGGGTGACGTCAACCTGTTTAGTCGGTGTTGCCACTTAGGGACAAGAAAAGCTGTGACAAACACGCGATGCAGACGCACACACGCGTAAGTGACAAGCATTTAAAACAGTTGTGGAAAGAATACCAAATAATTTATTGAGGGGCAAATTAACTTGATCGTATGCAATCTTGTAAGTAATATTCATGGTTATTTGTGCGAGATTAGACTTTAATATGATTGTATTAAGGAAGCAAATGTGAATTAATCACAGCAAGGGCGAATCAAATATCACGGATCGTAAATTTTTCCGGATCAATTTGACCAAATATCAGCAGATTTACGTAAGTTTTGCCTTTATGTCTCATTTTGAACATTGAAATTGCTTTTTCTCTCTGACTTTTTTTGCACTTAGATGATATTGTTGTACTACATACACAAGGATTTTTTACATTAGCGCTTTATTAACCAACCGAAATGGATTTTTCTAAACTTCACCCACCCCTCAAAAATACGACTGCAGCTTACGCGTGTACCCCCTGCCTGTCATGATTCACGCCTGCCGTTTGCTCTGCACAACAGATATACACAGTGCGTAGATCACGTATCTTGCGCCGTGGTCCTACCCCGTCTTACCGTGCATAGTCGTGTTTTTCTCAGTCCGAAGGGGTTGTTAAATTACAATCCAAGCTTTCAGACCAAATCATTGATTAACAAGATCTTGGCCATGAAATGATGTGCAGAAATATTCTTGAAATGAAAGTATTAGCACAAACGCTGACCAGTTATATCAGGGTAAATCCCCATCTGGGTCAATAAGCAGCGTGTCGATGGCCAGCCACGTCGTGTGTGGTTCATGTTATCAACTCATGTCAGCGCTTCTATACGAATTACAATTCTAAGCTTTTCAAACCGATCATTTATTAAAAGAATCTTGGCCATGAAATGAGTGACAGAAATATTCTCTTGTGAAATGAAAGTATTAGCACAAACCTGACAATTAAATACCCAATATGAGTTCGATCGACTGCAAATATGGACGGACCGTGCAGGCCTCACGAAAAAATGCGACACTCAGTCTCAGATTGCAAAATTTACACGAAAATTATCGTGCTATTTTGTCTAATTGCTATGATTTTTGTACTAAATAATTTAACAAAGCTTTTAATTACCAATTCAAATTTCTCGGGTCCTGGCAAAAACGTCATCGTTATTTTGCTACTATGTTCTTGCTGGAGGCTCAAACATAATATCATGAGATTCGGTCCCAATTCGCCGCCGGCCTGTACCGTACCTAGAGTTATCCTTCCCCAAATCTACCCCCACGTCTTTCATCAAGATCTACTCTGAGCTTTCCACACTACAAAAGCACTTCAAACCGCTCATCTGCCATGTCCATTTCAAATTCCTCATAATCATTTCATTTTTGTAAAAAAATGTACGAAAAAGAGACACCTGTACAGATTTAAATTATCGCGGTAGTCAGCTTCTGCATCTATCACCGTATGCAGTTCTACAGTGATGGCAACCGGGAAGGGCCTGGGAGTAAACGGATACGTCACGCATACGGCCTGCCAATGTATGAAGCTCTCCGCCCGTTTTCTGAAAGCCTCAATTAAAAAGGTTGAAGCTGCTGATAAAGTTAATTTGTGTCGATTGTGCTTCTATATAACATGTTAAGAATGTTAAAAATAATAAATAAGACTGGTTCTAAAAGATGTCATGCCCCCTTTAACAAAGTTGAATTTTTACACTTGCAGTCGTTCCGGAAGGAACATGTTCGGAAGGACAAAGATGTCCATGGCTTTTGTTGATAATAATTGAGAAACTGACCAATTTTGCATGCAACAACATATTTATTCATTCTAATATAAGGCGAACAATAGACCTCGCAAGGTGTCACAACAAACAAAATTTAAGGTGGGAAATAATGTATAAAATGTACGTATTATCTATGGTGCAGGGAAAACTAACATTTGTTGTAAAAAATTACAATTCATGTAAGACTCCTTGTGCAAAGCTTTCAAATGTGATCATGAAACAAATTACACTTTTAAGAAGATTTTCATGTATAAAATTCTTAGAACTTGCAAATACACAGTCGTTTTTAGGGAGGTGAACAAAGATGTTAAACAAAGGTTTTCAGGACCTTGTTGATTAAAACACAGAAGCTGTTATAATTTGCATTTTAAAAAGCGTATTCATTCTAGTGTACAGGAGGAAGAATTCTTAGGGTGACCAAAGAAAAGGCAGGCAGACACTTGAAGTTGTATCACACAGAGGTTGCAGGCCAACAGGTACTTGAACAAGCTGTATATAAAGATAATAAGAAAAATCACTAGGTGTGCTCACTTTCTCGAGCATTGTTTAACTAAAAAAAAAACCATTGCTAAAAAACATCAACTGTGTGGCCACTATTTACATGGCCATGATTTGTGAAAAAAATATCATTTTGGAGGGCATGAATTTGTGAAAAAAAATATTCACTTTGGGGGCAACACTGTGTTAACAAAAGAGACAAGGTTTATTATTCTCATCCGCAAGACCCATTAGAATGTCCGGAAACAGTATTGTTTTCTGAACTCCCGTTATTGGAAATCTCCTTGGTTTTCCAATGTCGATAATAACAAAGTGCGATCATCGTTTGGTGGCACAAGATGACCCCCAAAATATATACACAAATTTCTATTAGCGATCCCTGGTGACGTCTACCACCTACGTACCGGTGATCCATCATGCTCTTCTCTTTCCCGCAACCCAATAGGCTCACCTCTGGGCGACAACCAGTGCGGCTGGGTGGGAAGGGATCGACATTGGAAAAGGAGATTTCCAAAATAACGGAGTTAAGAAACCAATACTGGTTTGAAACAAACTCCCTCATATTTTGAAATCCCTTAGGGTTTCCAATGTCGAATTAATAAAAACAAATTGCATCGACATTGAAAACCCCTTTTTCCAGCTAGCACCGACCATAGGCCGTGAGGAAGTTGTCGTCCGAAAAGAGACTAACACGGATCGAATAGAAAACCCACGCGAGAACGAACCGAGAGTTACCCTCAAAGAGCGGCCGCAGGTAAGCACCACCCTTGGATTACAGGAGTCCGAAAGCTACTAAAGGCCTAGGACAAGTAGGCGGGGACTCAATTTCGCTCCCCGTCCCCATATAAGTAAATTCAGGTTAAAGTCCCGGAATCGACTTACCTTGAACTAAACATACTCCACACTGTTCGAGGACAGCGCGAGGAAAAACGCCGGCCTCAGGACTCTATCCTCATGTATGTAGTAATGACGGATTAGATGAGCGCCAGCCAACAGTTTTTTATGATTTGTTCTAGGCGTAGGCCGCGGACGAAAAAGCATAGTCCGCACTACACGCCTACTAGACCCACGATCTAGATCATAAAATGGATTTTTGTTGACGCTCTCATCTCCACGTTCCATTTTGCCACCACCTAGCTCTTCCCATTGTCTACTCTACCCCCGCACCTGTCCTTTTTTTCCCTCCTCTTCACGCTACCCTTGTGCCCCCTTTCCTGATTGATAATTCATCGCCCCTCGCACTCCAAACAGTGTACCGTACGAAGGGTCCTAGTACGGGAGAGGTAAAAATTGAGGAGTGCACCAAAACGGGACCCATAGCCAAGTCCACCCTCACGGTCAGAAGACCCCGAACCAACCGAGATGTCCGGCAAAAGCAGCGGGGTCGGGGTTGCCATGAAGCCAGTAGTCATATGGAGAAAAGACCCGGGCGGGCAAATGGAGAATGGCACCGAACAGTCCAAAAACTAAAAATTTTCCCCCACCGACAATGCGTTTGCAATTCGGAGTCGCGACAGCCTGACGGCCATCTCCAGCAAGGAAAATAGTTTTGGACGTAACAGCAGCCAGACTGGCGGAGCTCATCGGCTCGTACGGCACGCCTGTCAAACTCCGTAGGGCGGTTGGCAAGTTCCACCCAGGCATAACTGGCATCGTTGGCGGCCTGGTTAAAAATGGCCACGTAAGAGGCCGTTCAAAAAACTCATCACCACTATGAACAGCCCCAGGGGTCGTTCCTCGGTGAAAGAACCGAACCGCCAAACCTTGAGATTCTTGATTGTGTTCGTGTTAGGCCACTGATGACTAAAGAAACTAAGGAAGTCTTGCGGATCTGATGAACCAGCAGGTAAGTGTCCGGACCCAAAATTAGTTCATCACGAGCCACTTAGCGAAGACCCCGCCATGTTTAAAATAAGCGAACGTTGGGAGGATCTTCGCAGCCCCTGGCCGACAGATCGGCAGCAAGCGCAACCGAGAAAAGCCTTGTGTCTGGGAATGTTTCCTGACAGCGCCACACTGACAGAGTAAACATCACCAGATTCGTAGGGACATCCGCAGGTTGATCCCACAGGACATGAGAGTAAGAGTCCCGCAGGGAAAGGGGGTCCGCGGTGGACCCTGCAAACAGGTTCACCAGCGGACGACAACCACGGCTGACGAAGGGGCCAGAAGGGGCCACAAGTATTAAGTCGCAGTCGACCCTTCCTACTAAGGCTACCCACTAGGGCGAGTGGGATCGGGCGGGAAAGGGCCTGGTGAACCTTCATCCCCCGAACCTGTCAGAGAAGAGCAACCGACGCATTTCCATGCTCTGGAACGTGTCCCAGGGAGCAGTTACCGGGGGGGGTTTCCCAGAAGCTATAGGCATTTAGCCTTCTGCGATCCCTCCACATTTCGTTCCCCACTAATTCCATTTTTACTTACGCCCACACCCTTATATTTCCAGCCCCTTCCCTCCCTACCTTTCGGGCGTACTCTTTCTTACCGATTACAACCGTGTTAACAAGAACCTTGTGCTCTGCTTGTGCTTTTCCTTCAGTATATTTATCCTGTATCTCGCTATCTACACTCCTACTGTCACCGTTCTATTCTTCATTCGCTCTCATATTCGTGATTTGCCAGCTTCTTCTCCTCCTCTTCCTTTCTCAGCCCCGGGCCGAAAAAAATAGGGACCGAAGGTCAGATGTTACTGTTGGAGGCTCCAGCAAAAGGAAAACAGAGTAGGCCAAATATGACTGAGCCGTTTTGCGGACGCCGAGAACATTTGAATCGGTAATTAAATAAAGCTTTGGTAAATATGTAGTACAAAACATCAGTAAGCAATTGAGACAAAAAGAGCACGAGCATTTTCGTTGACAGTGGTAGAATTTGCCAAACGCTGAGGACTGAAGTGTCGCGTACGGATTTTCGTGCGCGGCTGCCAGGGCCGCCAGATGTTGCAGTCGATTCGACTCATATGGTATTAATGCAGTGTTGTGCTAAGAAGCATTTCAAGAAATTTCTGACAAACTATTCATGGCCCCCAAGATTCTTGTTAATAAAATGATTCGGTTTTGAAAAGACTTAGATGTAATTAGTACGAATATAGAAGACGCGCTGACATGAAGCTGATAACATGCACCACAAAGACGTTGGATGGCAATCGACACGTGATATGGACCCCCGAGTGGGGATTTACACCTTCTATACTAAATGTTCAGGCGTTTTTGTTGGCTAATCGTTATCATTTACAAGAATATTTCTGCCCAATTATTTCCTGGCCCAATATTCTTGGTTCATAAATGATTGGTCTTGAAAAGTTAGAAGGGATAATTACTAACCCCCCGTCGGGGATGGAACAAAAAACCCGGGGACTATGAAACGGTATTAATAAGACGGGGTCGAAGGACCATCTGGCGCACGATACGTGAGCTACGCATCGGGTTGGGAGATCTGTTGGGCAGAGAAACGGGGCAGTGTAGATGAATCATGACAGGCAGAGGGTTTACGCGTAAGCTCGAGTTCGTATTTGTGAGGGTGGGGGGGTAGTGAGGGTGGTGGGTTAGACAACTCCATTGTCGCATTTGTTAATAAAGCGGCTAATATGTACAAAATCCTTGTGTCTTGTAGGTACACCCAATCTCCCCTCGAGTGCACAAAAAAGGCAGAGCGAACAATGCGAACAAGCATATTTAAATGTTCAAAAGAGACTAAAGGCTTAAATTAACGTAAATCTGGTTATATTTGGGCAAATTGATCCCGGAAAACTTTACAGGAGATGCGTTAGTGATTTTTGGATCCACTTGATTGAATGTGTGGGGATTAATCACGGATGTTTTGAGCTGGCGTCTTGAAGTTACAAGTCATAGCCCACTAGTAAAAAATCTAATCCTCGCGACCCATAACATGAATAACTGGTGTAACGTCACTAAGATTTTGATACCGAATCAGAGAATTTTGACCCTCAACCCTCAAATAAAAAAGTAGTTGGGAGTGGGATTTTTCTGAAACAAACTGTTTGTTAAAATGCTGTGTCACTTATCGCGATCCTGGATTGGTTGTGAGTGGTGTATGTGGATGTGAAATGTATGTCTCTGCATCGGTGTGTACATGCTTGATGGCGTTGTGCCCCTCAGTTTGGCAATCACCGACGTTACCTTACTCTACTTCTAAACAGGTTGACGTCACCCTGGAGGGATGTTGCTCGACTCCGAAACGCAATGTTAATTTGGAAAACGTTTGTAGGAACAAAGTGCGAATGGTGGGCCCTGGTTGGAGTGGGTGGTGGTGATTATTCTTAGGTGGGTGGGGTGATTTTATTACGTACTATAAAAAATGCTGGGGGAGCGGAGCTGAGGGAGAGAGTGAGGGTAGGAGGAATGAGATTCATGTTGTAAATGTTCCATTAAATAAAGCGACATTTTAAAGCTTTATGCTGTGATACAAAGTCGTAAATTTACAAAAAATATGGTCCTGCAGACTTCTTAAAGAATTTACAGATAGTATTCTGCAATGTGTCAAGGAAATAGGAGTAGTAACCAGATTTTGAAAGAGATTTGTAGATTAGTACAGGGAGCATGTTGGGGATTGGCTCATGAAACAGCAAGTAAAAATTAAATTCGTGTGGAGTGATTACATTGTATAGACCAATTCCCCCGTAAAATTTGCTCTACGTCCCCCAATATTGATGAAAGTCAACCCAAGGCCTTTCGTAAAACAAAAGCAGTGTTGTAGTAGTGACAGTTTGAAACTAAATATATACTTTGAATCTACATCTTATCATCTTTTGCTTTGCAATTATGATACACATTTGTAACAATGGATTTTCACAAACAATAATTTTCGCCACATTAGCCCAATATCCGATATTTCCACATCTACACACATTTTTGAAATCGCTCCACCCCATTAAATAAATTCAAAAATTTGCGTCATTTGTGCGTACAATTTTTTAGTGAGAAATAACAGACTAAATACGAAGTACTTAAATTTTTGACCCAAAGGGTACAAAAAGTTTTTACACCACGCTTGTGCAATGACAGTATGTTGGCCTCTTGCAAGAGAAATGCCTTTGTTAGCAAAGTACATAGTTAAAATAAACGTTTCCAGCGCAGCGACGCCATTTGTACGGCCATGGAAAATAACAAGTTTTAGATTTGCGTATGTCGCCCGCATGCTCCCCAAAAAACCGTGCTCCGACCGAAAATTTTCTTATTTTACAAAAAACATTCAAAAAACAAAAAAACACGCGTTTTTAACCTAATTTTAAAAAAAAACAAGTTTTAACATCATTCAAAAGCTGGAAAAGGGTTACATTATGCAAGAACAATAGGGTATGCATGGCACGTTTGAGATCCTTGTGATTGTTGATCCATCAGCCTCTGGCTGGAAACCGGTGAGAACTTGCAATGCCAACAAATAAAAAGTACAAATAATGAAAATGAAATAAAGCCCTAATGCTTTTGAAAGAATGTCCGGACGCAAATCTAAAACTTTAATTCTCATGGCCTAAGCTACAAGCAACTTAGTGAATAAGTAACTATGTGAAGGTGGTGTTGTAAAATGCCAAAAATGGCAATGAAAATTCGCAATCACGTAAGCTCCAAACAGGGAGCATGTTGAAAGAAACATTAAAATTGCTAATGGGATCGCGGGCCCCTGGTCCACAGCGCCGCTGTACGACCTATGACCTGACTATATAAAGGTGCATAGGGTCTGTTTGACGACCACGGAGAGGGTTGTGTAAGCACATGGCCGCGTGCTGCGATTAGGGGCCGTAGGACGCCAACCGAAAATTGCGATGTTTTCCTCATAAAGTGATAACATCGATTGATAGTAACGAGCTGTCTAAACTGCCTTGGTTACATTATGTTGCAACTTCCTTTGAACATTTTGTATCTCAGTTTGACAATTTTTCCCTTAATTTGTGAGTGTTGTATGTATTTAGCATTGGTTAAAAAACATGTTATACAGCAAAAGTTGTTTGTGTGTTTAGCAGTTACTTCAAATGGGTAGCATTTTGCTAAGGCTAAAACACAGGGGTCATTTGCCACCATGTTAGGGCTAATTTTCCAGGCATTTACAAAAATGTGCCAATACATTGAATTTGACTTTACAGTCATGATAATATAGTATCAAAGAGATATAAGGGACCACTTCTAAAATTTATCATTGTTTCATGATTTGGGGGTTTTGTTAATTTTAAGGTGATGATTTCTATGGGATTGCAGAAGACCAGCTTTTCTGGTCACAACTTTGGGTGTGAAGTGTGCCCTCTGTGACGGTTTAAAATTGTCATGGCTAATAAATGGTTCCAAAACCAACTCAGAAAGGAGCTATATAGAAAAAAATAAAAAATGAACCAAAGTCAAATTAAAAACATGGTTGGAATGGGTTGAAGTGGCGTCCATACAGCTATAACCCATTTGGCACCACTGTTTACCCCAGAAAAACTCCTATTTTCCCTAACACACCTCAGTAACCAACTGCACCCACTCTGAACAAGTCACCCCATCTCATACCCTGCGACACATTATCCTAACGCCCCGGAACCATGTTCGGTAGAGTGACGGTTAAGACCAAAAATTAGAAGCCGGAATCATGGCTTAGGCGATCCACCCCTTGGGCTTGACACTTCCCCCACCCCGCCCTTCTCGTCCCCCGGCCCCTCCCCCCTCCCACTTCCATCTCCATTTTTATCCCAACCCCCCCACCCCACCACCCCCCCCCCCACCCCCTCCCCCCCCCCACCTCCCAGACCCCCCTCCCACTTCCTTGTCACACCCCCCCCCCCGTTGCACTCCTCCCCCCCACTTCCTCCCTCTTCCCCCACATCTCCCTTCTCCCTCCTACCTGACTTTTCCACCCCACCCCCCCCCCCTCCCTGTCGACCCCCCTCTTCCGCCCCCTTCCACACTAGCCCTACCCAACCCCGCCCACTCCCATCCCCGTTCCCCCGCCCCACCCTTCCCCCCCCCCTCCCGCACACCCATCCCCCCCCCCGCCCCTTCCCAAGGACCCCACTCCCCACCCCGACCTTTGCAGACTAAACCCCGCCCCCCACCGCGAGTTACCCGTCCAGACCCCCGAACCCCGCCTCACCCCACCCCAACACACCCACCGCACCCCCTACCAGCACCACCACCCCATCGACACAACCTCCCCGCCCCAAACAACACAATATAGGACACAGATTTGACCCCAACACCACCCCCGCACACCCACCACCCAACCCCCCCCCGACCCCCACCCACCACACCCCCCCACCCCACCCCCCACCCCCCACAAAAACTCACCACACACCCCCCACCCAAGCCCACTCTCCCCCCACCACCCCCCCCACCCACCTTACCCCACACCCCCACAGCATCTCCCCCCCCAGACCCCGCACCCCCCTCGACCTCACCCTCACACCCCGCAACCCCCCCACCCCCCCCTCATACCACCCCCGACCCCCACTCCCCCCCCCCCAATCCCATCCCCTCATCCCTTCCCCCCCCACCCCCCAGCCCCCCCCCCACACCCACCTAACCCCACCCCCACCCCCCCTCCCCCACACCAATAGTGCCAACACACACGACCCCACAACCCCCCCCCTCCCCCAATCCACCACCTACCGATCTCCCGCACCCACCCCCCCCCCCCATCCTCCCCTCACAGCCCCCCCCCCGCAACGCCCCCCTACGCCCACCCCCCACACCAACGCTCCCCCCCCCCCCCCCCCCGCCCCCCCCCACCACCCGCCCCCACCCCCTTTCTCCTCCCCCCCCCCCACCCCCCCCACCAACCCCCCCAATTGATACCCCCAACCCCCCCCCCCACCCCCCCGGCCCCCCACGGACCGCGCCTCCCCCCCGCCCCCCACCACCCCCCCCCCCACCCCACGCCCAAAATAGCCATCTCGAACCCCCCCCACCCCCCCACACCCCCTCCCTCCACCCACCCCCGTGAACCCCCCCCCCCCCCAACCCGGCCGGAAAGCCCCCCCCCCAACCCGCACCAACCCCCCCCGCCCCTCCCCCCTCACACCCTCCACAACGAACCAGCCCCCCCCCCAACCCCACCCCCCCCCCCCCCCCCCACTCACCCTCCCCCCCCACCCCACCCACACCCCCCCCCCCGCAACCCCCCACCCCCGAAACATCACACCTGGAACCGAAACCGCCCCCCCAACCCGTACCCCCCCAGCCCCACCCCGCCCCCCCCAACCCCCCTCCACCCCCTCCCCCCATGCACACCCCCCCAGTACCCCCCACAAACCCCCCCACCCCCCCCCCCCCACCACACCAAACGTCCACCAGCACCCCCCGACCCATTTTCCCTCTTCCACCACCCCCCCCCCCCCCCACCCCTCCACCACGCCCAACCCCCCAACCCCTCCCCCCCTCCCCCACCCGGCCGGACACCCCACCCCCCCCCCCCCCCTTCCCTTCCGCTCACCCCCCCCCCCTTCCCCCCCCCCCCCCCCTGCTCAACCGCTACACCCTAACCCCCCGCCCCTCCACCTCCCCACCTACCCCCCTCCTGTTCCCATCCACCCTCGACTCCCATCACCCCCCAACACCGCCGGGTCCGCCACCCCCCCCCCTCCACTCTGATACGGCCATCCCTCCATTCCCCACAACAACAACAACACCCCACACAACCAACCCAAACCCACCCACAACCCACAAAAACCCAATACCGCCCCACCACACGCACCACACTCCCCACCATCCCCTACCCCCCCGACCCCATTACACGTGCACTTTCTACCCCAACCCCCCCTTGCACTTCCGCTACGGCAATCTCGGCAAAAGATCTGATTACTGAAAGGCAACAACCCCACTTGGTGATTTTCGAAAGAACTGAAAATGAAGAGACAGAAATGAGAAACACGATTGCGCACAAACCTCATGCATCAGGCCAAAACGCACACACACCAACCACCCTCCGCATGGACCACAATCCACAACGTACCCCCCGCTCATTCCTTCCCCTTCCCCTCCCCCCCAAAAAAAATACCCCCCCAACCCCCCCCCCCCCCCACCCCCCCGTGCCCCAACTTCTCCGCCCCCCCACCCGACCCCCCTCCGCACCCCCCTCCCACCACCTCACCCCGCGCAGCTGCTCCATGCCACTCCAATTCACTTCGCCCAACCATCCCCCACCCCCACCCCCCCCCCCCCCGCTCCCCCCACCCCACTTCTCCACGCCCTCCCCCTACCCCCCCGCCCCACCAACCACCCCCTCACTGCCCCTCGCCTTAAATAAATAAATCAGTCCCTGCTAGTCCTCCTCTCCCCTCCCCCTCCAGTAGCCCCTTCACCATATCGTCCATCCAAAACTGTCCACACCCTTTCCACACACATACCTCTTTCTAACCACATCGATTGCACATTCCCCCTTGGGTCCACCACGAAGCTGTAACCAGCTGCCCAAAAACACTGTATCGATTTTTCTACTTCCTCGAGGTTAGTTTTACTTAACCGTGCCTAGTCCCCTCCTCGTCAGCCCCGTTTATAGAGTCCTTTGCCACCCACCTTCCCAACTCAGATCCTCCGTTTAAGCCCCATCCCCGACATAGCCTTCACACATGATACTACAACGCGGCATACCTCACATGCCCTTTATCCACTCGCCACATCCCCCTAACCCCCCGATGACCACGGCCTTCCTTCGCCCAATACCCCTACCCACACGCTAGCGAGTCCCTCTTTCACATAATTCTCACCTCCCACTGCTCCCTTTCATACACGACTGCATAAATCACCATACAGCCCCTCACTGCCACCCACACTTCTACACTACCCACCCACCACTAACACCCCCACCCCCAATAACCCACACAAGTACCCGTGCAGGCCCCCCCGATAGTCAACATGCGCACCCAGCCCGAATTTATCACTACTTCATTTCCAGGTACAACCCCTTTCAGAGTTAACGTAGGATCTACTCATACTAGTATGCCAAATGCATGTGATCCATCAACGGCATGGGGCCAAACGTAGTTGACAAGCCTAAACACGTCTTCCCACATAACGACACAAACTTTTGCTGGCCCTTTGACACGTCAGAACCCCACCCATAGGCACACTACTCCTACACAAAATGTATCTCCTTTGCCTTTCCAAGTACGGCCAGAGTAGACAAAGTACGCACTAGCGCCACATCTACTTATGAATCTGTATGGTAACAATCACCAACACATTGAATGTAAAAGCGTATCAACTGGTTCCTCCTTAGTTCGATTCGTGCGAAGCTTGCCTAGGACACTACAACAGCACCCCACTCGCTCACCATAAGTCCTGAGGTAAAAAAAGTATCTCCCCCCACCCCTAGATCACCAACCCCAGATCAAGATATCGAAGACTACTTACCAAACGAGTCTCAAAGTCTCATGCTGCCCTCGGGTATCACTGCTCATAACTCTGTGCGCACAGCACGACCCTCCCACGACGTACCGAGTCTCGTCTACCCTACGGTTCCGTAGCTCAACTTCACCTCAATTTGAAACCGACTACTCGATAGCCGCCTTTCAAATACTTCAACTAGGATCTCACGCGGTGAATTATGAGGATGGCGTTGAGAGGGGAGGGAAAAAACAAATACCAGCGGTCGTGTACAGATCCACCAATAATTGTTGAGACGACACTTTGTATTTTTTTACAATTGAGGCATGATTTTAACATTGGTCATTTTCATATCACTGAATGTGTCAGGTATTGGAGTCCAAAAGGGTTAGTGGTAATGGTTTTTTAGCAATTTTGTCTTTTTACACCACAACCAACCCCCGAATTTAGGATTACAAATATTATATACCTAAGTAACTGGCCTCCAAATCCACCAAAGATCATCCACTTCCCTTGATTTATCAAGAGGGACCACTTTCTCTCCAGTTATGTCTCGAAGTATCCTCCTAAAAGACTTGTCAAATTTCCTTTCCCCCTCAGTCTGCCCTTCTGTTCCTTGCGGCCATGACCCTTTACTTGTCCACCTATCTGATCGCACCAAACTCCTTCAAAACGTAAAGGTGTGGACTGAAAACGTTGGAATTTAAAGAGAAAATATTAAAAAGCACTGCGGATTTTTCTGAATGGACAACAATACCTCTGCAGGGTCAGTCGTGCTCTTTTAAAAAATGGAATTAGACAAGAGATCGAGCGACATAGTAAAGGATTACATACTCTGGGTTGTGATGGTGGATTGTGTGAAGTGAATGTGAGATTATACACAGTCATTTTGGTTTTTTTTGCATTTGCTGCTTGAAACTGATGGCGCAGGGGGAGGTGCGTTGCAGTTAGAAGTTGGTTAAAGAGAGAATAAGTGAATGTTAATAATGTGGCGAACCAAGTACACAAACCTTTGGGACCGACATATTCAGTGATATGCTAAGGACCAATTGTTGAAATGAAAGTCAAATGTTGTTTCAGTCCAATTTTGGGACTAGTGAATCGGCACTCAACAGCGTAGTATCACAGCTAACCCTGTCGTCTTTTTTTTCCCGTGGCGTGTGTTTGATTGTTGGTTGGATGTGATCGCTGTGCGATGCACTCGGGGGTCCCCGTTTTGTCACTTCACTCACATTTTCTTCGGCAAAGCGCCACCAAGGATAAAACCAAGAACGGTCATTTTGTGTTTATCTATTATGTACATGTATAGCCCGCACTAAAAGTTTATGCGCCAAAATCGCCGGCTTCCAGCATAAAAGGGAAGAAGTGTCTTTTTTACTTTATAATTTAAAAACTCACACTTGCTATTTATGGCTTCCATATGACACCCGGACTAGAAGCATATGACACATTAGAAAATAGAGGTGGGCTGATAGAATAGAGGGGTTATATTTTTTATAGAGGGTTATATTGGGTCCATAGTTTCAGATCCTCGAACAAGCTAGTAGAATGATGATTTTTAACACCTCTATGGCCAAGTGGCCCAGTGGGTCACATCTGACCCCGAGAGGGAACAAAGTATATTTGATCTTTGGGCTTTGGAGGTTAGCTGGCACATAATACCAATAATCGACGGTCCTTCGAACAGCCACTACAATAAATACGGATTTATAGGATTGGTTGACTCGTTGCCAGGAAATGTGTGTCTTTGCAAAATCACTGTTACTGCAGTTCCAAAAGAGTTATGCAAATTGCAACATTCACCCTTGGATTCTGGGTTATCTGATCACCTAGCGCACACCAACCTGTAGGAATATAATACCTCTGGCTGATGCACTTGGGCGTAAAGGTAGTTAATGATGCTTAAAGGCAAAAACACGGGTGCCCCAACAAAAAAATCCCAAATGACCGCCATATCGACCAAAAAATAATGTTTGACCATAACTTGGATAGGCTTTTGTTTCACCGCATTTTGTGGCAAACCCCTGTTTTGGCTGGCAAGGCAGCAGATGCAAATTCCATCTCACACGATGGTCGTTTTCTCGATATTGCCGTTTTAGCTAAAAATTGGACTGCGCGTGCGGGCGTTTCCAACAAAATATATCAAAAGTTTTAAATTTAACCTGGTGTTGAGCAGCAGAAGTTGCGTCCGTTTCTGAAGAGTAGCGCTGGGTACACCATTTTCCGTGGCATCCCTTTCAACTTTTCTGCAACCCACCACTCATTGGACTCTCCCGGGTCACCCCCAAACTTCCTTCGTGGGGTTTCCCGTCGGGCCTTTTTATGAAAAACCGCTCCGTTTTCCCACGCACACCGCACCTACGTCCAATTGTCCGCAATGTTCCGACTAACCCTGCCTTCACCCTTTTGGCCTGTTTCCCCTCCACCCCCTTTTCACTCACACTGCGCCCTTTTCTGGGCCCTGCCCTCGGCGCTCATTTTGACCGCCACAAACAACGGCATTTTCCCGCAACACCAGCTATGGTGAGCTGACCCTTGCAGAATGCTTCCCATGACACCCCCAAACAGGGTAGCCACCCAAAGTAAGCCAATTGCCCACCCTACTGAGTTCGGGTTTCCACATCCCCTTGTTTGCCCATTTGGTGGCCCTTTTTTCTTTTTCACCCTGGCCGCCCCTAGTTAGGGCTTTTTCCGGCTCCAGGGCCTTTTAATGTTCAATTAGCCATGCCGTACATGTATTCATTAGTTGTTCATCTTAAACCGTAAAGCAGCGAGGGGCCCACCCCGGCCGGGAGCGCCAAGCTTGCCCCCCCCCTGGACCTTGTTACTTCCCCTTAATGGCCATTCGCCAGGGTTGTTCGGGGTGGAATGTGTGATATGTTACGGGGTGCACGACGTTGCGCTTTGGCGTCCCGGAGCGCTCTTTGCCGGTATTCGCGCACTTTTCCACTTCCATCTTGATTGCAGTACCCCGCGTCCATCTGACGTGGCCACCACAGACCCGAACAAATCACTTCCCCGCCTTCTAGTCATGCACCATTTTACCACGTCAGTATCAATCACGGTCCATCCGAATGCTGCACATTCCATGATGCCTGGCCCCCCTTTCGCGTTGCATAAACTCCCGCCCTTCCCCACTGTTTCCTTTCAGTCGAACGAGCCCGTTCGTTTCACGTGCTGCCCTTTGGGGACACAATCCCCCGCACTATGTCCCCCGGGGAGTCACGCCGGCCTACAAAAATCCAACAGTCGCCAGGTCACCCAGAAAACTTTTTCACAGCCGCCGCACAATTTCCGCGTTAAAAAACAAAGAGTAGTGGTCGGGTGGGAAAATAGTATTGGACACAAACTAAGCTTCCCCCTTAGAATATGGTTAGTTCAGATGAAGATTGTCTGGTGCACACTGGAGTTCACAACAAAATTATTAGTTTTGGTGATCAGACAGTCAGTATCGGAAGCGGTCTGCATGCTGATAGCATTTTGAAAAAACTGCTAGTCCTCCAACCACACGGTAGTACTCCTGCCTCAATTGCGGTTCCTGTCTGCCCGTCTTCTCCCTTTCTCCTTTTTTTTTTCCCCCCCCGCCCTCCCCCCACCCTCGCGGTGCCTGCCCCCCTCGTCTTCCCTTCTCCTTCGTCCCCCTTTTTTTCCCCTCCTTTCCCTCTCACCCTCCACCCCCGTCTTACCTCCCCCCCCCGCTCTCCTCTGTTCGAGCGCATAGTGGCGGCGACCCGCCACTGCTGTATATCCTCCCCCCCCACTTAAGTCCAGTAAACGTCACAGACTCCCTTTCTCTTCCTTCTTCCCCCCCTTTCCCCTTGCGCTCCGTATTTGTGCATCAGTATATTTTTTGCCGCTACCTTTGTCACATACCACTTCCCCCACCCCCTCCCTCCTGATTCAAATCCCCACACCTCCGCGACCCCCTTTCTTTCCCTTCTTCCACCCCCCATTTGCATCATTCTGTGTGCATCTCCCAAGCGCACCTTTTGCCCGTCTTCCCGTTCCTTTTTAGCCTGATGCCCCAGTCAATACTCCTGATCCTCTTCTCCCGAGAAGAACCTGCTCAACTACCCGAGATTGAAGATGTCACATTTTTTTGAGAGCGGTGACAATAGCATTGGCATGCAAACGTAGTTGGGGGTTGGTGTGTGGGTTGGTTTTTTGTGTTGGTTGTTGGTCCCCATTTTTTTTTTTTTTTATATTTCAGGTTTATTTTTTTGATATTATTTTTTTGTTTTACCACAGTTGCTTTGGAAGAGGTTACTCTGTGTTTTTATTTACCGTGTCTTAACCTGCCTCCCTAAGTCGCACCCCATTCTCTCACACTCCGTTTCCTCCAGCCCCCACCCTTAACCCCGTGCTTGACAGTCTTCAGAAGTTGATAAAAGAACGGCCAAAACCACAAACCCCCCACACTCCACCCCGAACACCCCCCCCCGGTGTATGTCCACGTCCCTTGCATGGGTAGGATTGCTACCCGATACACTGCTCGTTACGAATCATGCGGAGAGTGGAGTGTCCAGCGATGAGGGTGAGAATTTTGTTTTCGTTTGCTTTCACTAGGTGACTAGTTCATCAGGCTGTGACGGCGCATACATCAATTTATGGTGCAAGCCCGCATCTCCACGGACCCCCCACCCCCCCCTTTTAGCCACCATCACCCGTCGCGTACAGGTGTGACAACCCGAACCGCCTGGTCCTCAGACACGGCCAATACTCCCTCGCTCTCACCCACAAGACAAACCGACCCCTGACGCCGCCCCCACTACACTCCACTCCTCCCCCTCCACACGGCACATTCCACTACCGTCATGCCTCTCATGGTCCTGCCGCTACACAGAAACACGCGCGCCTGTGAGTAGCGTTCCACCCATGCGCCTAACCGACCGTCGACCCTAGCCCCCCCAACTCACACACTATCTACGCACGACCCCGGCGCGCAGTTAACACGATATTCTGTCCTTACCGGCAGCACCCACCCTAACCCCCTACTGGCACCGTCCCCCGCCGGCCCCCGAGTTCAATTGCGCCCCACCCGCCCTATAATCGGGCCATCGACATATAGAAGTACCACGCGCACACAACAGCACACTAAACACAACGCGACAGCCCCCCAACCAGATTTCCCGGCACGTGGTCCCCCTGTGGTATCGGCCGACGCACAGAACGCCAGCTCCTTATTTTTAATATTTACCCTGTGACATCTACGGGCCAAAGGCTGGTTTGGTTTGGAAGTTATGATCAAAAATGTACCATACTTTGGGATCGGCACAATATTAATTTACACCGTACTTCTATGGGGCTTACAAATTACAGTTTTAGCTTCACATGAAAAACGATGGAAGTCGGCGGCAAAACCTATGAAGAGGGGTTTGTTGGGTGAAGGCAATCTCTCAAGAGGATGCACAATCACTCCTTAATCTGACCCTCCCCTTAAATCATGTTTATGTGCATAGGTTTATGTCTTGTTTAAACGTAACGACCATGACATCGAGCAGACTTCCAGTGATGAAATGTAGCAGTCCCCCCCCCCCCCCCCCCCCCCCCACGCGTTAACTGTGTGCAACCTACAGCCTCTCTTCAATATGTGGAGCCTGGCCGGAAATAACCAGTGGTAGACTCTACAAAAGCATAATACCCACTTGCCACCTGAGGTTCACCTCCCAGGGCAAGTGGCTAACCTTGGACTTCCCACTGCCGGACTGGGGGTTGTTTTCGCCAGCACATCTGGTCTTGGTTGCCCTGCGTCAGTTAGGTGCGTGACTGGGAGGGGGATGGGTGAGGGGTTGAAATTTTGATAGTTTTATTATTTATGGGAGGGGGGGGGGTGGGAGCTTGAGACAAACAAAGTTACATGTTTTGATTTATTAACCAATATTCTAGTTGACATTGCTTTTTATCACTAATTCACAAAAACCCAGCGAACGAGAGAGTGTAGTTTCTTTGGTCATTGTTGGCAATTTTAATTAAAGAAAAATAATATTATACATTTTAAAATAAATTCCACTTTAAAATGTACAATCAATTAAATTAAGGTCTAACATGCATGCTTTTCCACGACATGTATACACTTGTTTGGATAGTCTACTTTTCAACTGAAAATTTTTAGACTACAGCTTTGAATCATTGGCAGTATTATAGTAAAATTTGCTATATGTCCCAGAAAGACTGCATTTTTTGAGGGCCTGTGAGGTCATGGTCGGCCCATGGCAGCGGGATTGGGACGCATATATTGCATGTTAGTGATTGAAAGGAAGATGACCCTTGCAAGTTTGAACAATTAAAAAGAAGTGGGACCCCGACCAAGAAATTGCGATTGGACCCTCAAAATTTTGCAATTCCAGGTTGTTAAGAGGTCCCTGGACCCCTGTTTCAAACTTTAGTGCTACCCTGCATGCGGTAACAAGGCAATAATGCAGAAATTTGAAGCCTGGTTTCTATGAATTTCTTCTTTAAACTCTCAGTTGCTAGGGTTTCGGAAATGGACCAATGAAGCATATAGTCCAGATCACCATCAGGTGATTTTAAGAGGCGCGATACGGTCACTTAGTTTTCTATTTCCGGACCCCATTACGGGCTGAACGGTCCCTTGGTCTTGGTGTCCGCCTGGAGAAGGTAGTTCAACTTACATCTTTTGTTCTACTGTATTAAAGTTTCAGGGGCTTAGTAGCGTGTGAAAAACAGCCTCGTTGTTGACAGATGTCTAATGTCGGTGTTCTCCAGCCGGTCTCGACTAGTGTGGCGAGTTGTAGAAGACCGGGTGCCATCCAGGTGGTCCACGGCGTGATTGCGCCCTTTAGTACGCCCTCCCACAGACAGGTATTTCTTGCCGGGGCTGTGACTCACAAAATGCCCTTTCCGGTGCATTTGTGATCCAAAGCCTAATCCTTTGGACTTTCCAAATTTCTATCATCTGAACCATGGACATAAGTTTGTTCTGCCAAATCTTGTGGAGATTTGAATGCCAGTGCTAAATTGAAGAAATTTTTAAGTTTATTTCTTTCTGTAAATGGAGAGAAAATAACAACATTGGCTATGGACAAGAGTAATTGTGTGATTAACTTATAAACAGTTATCATTGAAACTGAAGTTTTGGGAGATCTCGTATCTTAGGGACTCTGGGCGAAGTGTCCGTTTGTATCATGGAAAAAGACATGTTAGCGCGGATGAGTAAAATGCACTATCCACAAAGATAGAGAAATAAAAGGTGCCCTCATTCTACCAGTTGTCAAGGATGTGGGTTTAAATTGGTTAATCAAATGTGTAGCTCTTATCCATTAAATGTGCATGGAGTACGCTGATAATCACGATTTGCCAAGGTTGTAGACGTCCATTGCGCTGCATGCACATATCGATATCAATAGAAGCTGATTCACAGGCTAGGTGTTGAGACGATGAAAACTGGGAAATTCCCAAAGAAAATTCTAAGTTTTATTTTATACTGATCTCTGTACTTTTCAGCTCATGACCACTAAAGACTTTATCACCACGTGTAATTTCTGGATTGCCAAAAATTGCGCAGTACCAGTTAAGATTCTAAATACATTCATTGGTATTTTGTCTCAAAGTTGCCGACGGCATGCACCGTGGCATGCATGCGTCATAGATGCAAAGATACATTTTGCTGAGCTAAAATGAGCAGATTAGCATTAAATACACACAAATGATTTAGAATTTCAGATCTATGTTGTCATTTTAAAACATCAGAAAATTAATTTGAAGTTATTACTGGTGTTTATTCTGTTGTACTAACAAATGAATGAAATTGTCACTCTGTTGTTTGGATTGATCCATTTTCATGGTTTGAGGGGTTATAGTTTATGGTAAATACTCAATAGGGAAAGGGGTGCCCGCGTGTGCATTATGCTTGACACACGTGGGGCATTTCATGTTTTTATGCATCATTTTAGTAGGGGGTTCAGGTAGAGAAGCGCTAGAGACGTACAGCCACAGTTTTTGTTTACGTAATTTAATTTACTGTTAGTGACCCTTAAAGATCAATTTACATTTTCTTTGTCAACTTGGATCTGTTGTCTACCAGGAGCCTTTACTAGGGTGGCTTAATAATTAAGCAGTGTCGGAAACATTTTCTAGTGAGATGTGGTCGATGGAACAAAGCCATTATCAGCCCGCGAATCTGCCAAAAAAAATCGCGTTGTCCGAAATCAAGTTTCTAGACGCGGGGGTCTCCCAGACCAAAGTTTGCAGGCCTGAGAAGTGCCTTAACTAGTGTCAAGGTCAACACGTTTGGATTTAGCCCTTTAGATTACATTGCTGCTGGTGCAAGGGGGTTCACTGGTCCGCTTTCCTTCTCCTTTCTTGATCGGCCACCTTACAGAACTAGACCATAACACCCATCCAAATTGGCTAAAAGATCAGGTTGGGGTTAAAGGTTAGATAGATAGTTAGTAAACCGTAACGTGTTGAATCCAAGGTTTTTGTCCCCCCATTTAACCATGAGCGTGGCCGGCGGGGTTTACCCTCAGCAAATACAACTCTCTCGTATGTGAGGTCACATCACCTAGAAGAAGAAGAAAACAAACCCAGCTTGTCCATCAATGCCCATATGACATGGTTAAACGGCCAATGAATATCAATGTGTAGTTTCCATGTAGACATTTTTTGCAAGCAAATACTGTAAGGCACCTATTTCCTTTTGCAGTTCATTAATTTTGGCAGTACTTAACAGCCATCACCAACCTTTCAGCGTGGCCTAATGCCTACAATATTGTGACAGAACAGACCACCGCGCCGATAATAGAACCGAGTTTGGCCATGTATTTTGGATGTACACATTGTACTACACATCACATCAACAAGATGAGAGATCACTGCTATTTTCACTTATAAAATACATTCGTATGATAAAAGAACGGAACTTTTTGAGAGGGACTCAGTATCTCAAACAACCGGGGCAGGATCATAACTCGGGAGGAGGGGGGTCGGGAGGAAACATAACATCGTATTCCTACGCCGAATATGAGGTATGAACATTTTGTCTTTTCAGCTGGAGATACAAGTAAACATTACCTAGCTTGGTGACGGTATAGCCACCCATGCTCAACAGCCACCTGGAAGTACTGCAGAGTGCAGGGCAGAAAGGGACTCTTGGTCATACCCAACCAAGAGCCGTTTTGGGCGCAACTAGGACCCGAGGTGGAGTAGGGTTTTTCGCCCCAGAGATGTCCGACCGAGTTGGTGTCCCATCTTTGCATTGGATAAAATTCACCTCCACTTGCCCAGTGCACATTCCCACTTCGACAAAACATCTGTTATGCGGCGTCCCCAGTGTTGGGACAACTATCGGAATCGCACACAGAGCTCCTGCTAAAATTGGGCGGATTTACGCCCAATATGATTTGGTCTCACTGTGAGTTTTAACCTCATGGGCTGACTGCTCCGCCCAATATTGTCAACTCATAGCTTGAACCAATTCAATTGTGGATATAAATCGATCCACTTTACATCAAACTTGTCATAGGTGCAATGTAGGGTCAAAGGTCATGTGCCAAGGTTCAAAGGTAAGTGGAGGTCGATGTGTTGAATAGGTGGGTGGCCCACAGCTTATATCTTTGAATATAGCACGCACACAAGACCGAGTAATGAAAAATTCTAGTTCTGTGCGACTGTCGATCAGTCCATTGGGTAGATGTGTCAGGACAAAATCACGCCCACGAATTGATTGAAGAAATGGTAAATTTGTGAGATTTTTTTGATCACAGGCCATCTTAAACTTAAACACGTTTAGTGGGTAGAGAAAATTGCCAATGAGTCTGTCAAATTGCAACCCTCACTGACAGTTCAGGGACTGTCGGTTAATGGAAACTCTACATTTTGTCGCATTTCTTAAACACGGTCACTCACATCATGTAATAGGGTTTTATAAGGTGTGGGGGGGAAGTTAGTGTAGCTGGGTACCGGGTTCGCAAACAATCTAGAATGAGAAAATTTTAACTAATTTTGTAGGGATTCCAGAAGAGAAACTCACTATGGATGAATGGGATCCGATTGGAGAAATGTGAAAGATGACATTGGTTGAGAAGATGACTTGAGCTCGACGACCCTGCAACGTCCTCCAACAGTGGATCCAGATGTGGAGCTATCAGGAAAGGTAGGTTACTCAGTACTATGTCACATTCGGGGTGATTTACGACTAATAGGAAATTAGAGAGCCATGCCTTTTGTTGTTGCCTGCTTAACAGGGCAAAAGAGATTTTGAGGACACCCAAATATTTGTGTCATAATAGTAATTTCATACAGGACAGACACTCAATCGATTTCTGACCTTGTGTGTGGCTACAAAAAGGTCTTAAAGAGAGGGGAAAACAGGTGATTTTGATGAGTTATATTTCAATGTAAAACAATAGCTGAATTTTGTATTTGCTCCTATACGAAATTAGAAATTTCAAAATTTTTAAAATAGAAATAGGTAAAAATGCAGTGAATATTCAAGAAAGTTGATGGGGATATTTTGATGGAAAGTTACATCATCGGCCAAAATAATCAGTCTTTGATTTTTTAAAGGGACACCTGATATGTGAATCTCTCGTTGCACCTTTACGGAGGAAGGCACATAGGGATAACTTTGTTCAAATGTTTTTTGTGAAAATGTAAAAAATACCTCAATTGACAAGTTGAAGTTCAATTGAACCAAACTTGTGTGATGGGTTCGAAGGCACATGCCACGGTTATTTAACAAAGGCCTATGAGGCCCTATCATTTCGACACTGCGACGCCGTGCACACCCTGCGGTCCCCGGGCCCCATTTGTCTTTGTACCTGCCGTTTTCGATAATTTTGTCCAACAATGATGTCTGATAGTGGGCTTACTTCCTCTGATCTCTACCCACTTCGGGTGTGCTTCACCCAGGCGGATTGGCCGGTGGAATATTCAGGCTCAATGGCCGCTGTTACACCGGATGTAGACCACAATGCCCTGACCCCCACTCTTTTTTCTTCTTCATCGGCACGACCCGATATGAGTCCACAGAGGGAGCTGATCCTTGGCTTCCTTTTCTTGGCAGGTTTACTCACAAGCAATGAGGCGGTGCGTCTTCCCTTTTCTGTTTCGCTTATAACACGTAACATAACTACGGCAACGTGGTTGGGTCCCGTGGATAAAGCACCCGAACCGCACGCCAAAGGTTGTGGGTTCGCGCCCTGGCGCTTGACCAATGTGTTTTGCCTGTAGAATTGTAAGGCGGCTTTTACCTTACTACTACGGTGTGTGTTATAAATGGGTTTCGGCATTAGTCCCTGTTGGGTCCGTAGAACAGACCGTGTGAGAGGCCGTCTTGTCGCAGAGCTCCGCTAGTCAGCAACATATCCGTTGAACCAGTCCCCCCTCGTATTTTGAAACCGCGCCGATGGGCACTCGTGGCTTGTCGTATGTACACGGTCCCTTCCCCAATTCATAGATACCTTTAATACAGAGCTCGACGGACAATGACTAGTTGCCGGGTCGTCTTGCGTTGTTTCTGCCCGTGCTCCATTACTAACCCGTGTAGTTTGAGCAGATTTAACATCATTGGAGAGATGGCCAATTCTATTGAGTGCGACCTTTTCGCATCCTGGGGCGGGACCGCTCCTCAAGCAACTGCTGTTCTAGGCTCCAATAGTGCAATGATCTGCTGGACGATCGTTGGTTGATGTCACCGCGGCGTTTGAAGTTCCCTTGAAGAAACCTTTTTGGCATCCAAGCAGACCTATCCAGAAGGCAAGTGCCAGCATTCGACGGAACCATCAGCACCTCAGAGGTAATGACTTGACTAGGTGCTGTGACGGTGTATACGTTTTTTAAACGGGTACACGAACGGAAGGCTCCACTGACACCGTAGGAAAATCACTACACGTATTACAAGAGTCAGCAAACCCCCTACTACACTTTTGTCAGTATTTATTTAATTGCTGCAGTCAAATTTTCACCAAAAGCTTCCCTCGCCGTCCGTGAACAAGTTAAGAGTAACAGTTCCAATGCTAAGTTCTTCTAGAAATGGTTTCCGAGTTTTACGGAAACGGGAAGGAAATCCCCCGTTACCCCCCCGTTTTGTATGTGAGTGAAGCGACTTCGGCATATACAACGCATAACACGGCCTCCCCATTAGCGGTGCTCATTCAATCAACAGAGGGATCTACAAAAAAAGGGTTATTAAAATGACCAGCGCTAATGGAAGCTCCCACATTGATTCGGCGTTTGAGATCTTTGGGCTATTCAATGCTTTAATGTGATTTAAAACATAACATAGGTAAGTACACAACCTTTGATGGTTTTTTCAGAAATATTTATATCGCTGCAGAGCCGGGTAACCCGATTACGACCGATTTATGGGCAAGAATTGCATTTGGTGGAAAGTGCCAAATTCGCAGTCGTTACTTGTTATGACCGGTAACCGTTTTAAACGAACGGAAATACAGAGGTGTAAAGGATAGGAAAATTAACTGTAAACGCCAAGCTCTAGAACTCACATGTCATTTTCCATATAGTTGTGTTGGGGCCCAAAAAGGATGCTCTATACGTGATCTGACAATATGAGG
Organism: Ophioderma brevispina; assembly: GCA_023653785.1. NCBI lineage: Eukaryota > Metazoa > Echinodermata > Ophiuroidea > Amphilepidida > Ophiodermatidae > Ophioderma > Ophioderma brevispina. Next base: position 37,473 of record JAMKCH010050465.1, read on the forward strand.
AAACCCATTTGTTGCCCATTGATGGGAGGTAGAGCTATTTGTCATTTGCTTAAGGGGACAGGTGCTATAATAAGGTGGGTAGGACCATCAGCTTGGATTAAATACAAATAAACGGAAGGACAATCGAGGCTCCTGCGGAGGGAAAGCAATTGTAATGGGTGCGACGAGCCAAACATTTGCGGCTTAATCTCAAAACAACATAGCCCTGGTACTTTTTAGGAACGAATGGCAATTGTAGCCCTAACAAGGTCTTACACAACTAAAAAGCACCACAAGGTAATATTTGTGGTATATTGTGTGTATATAGAATAGTTACAGAAAATGATATTTTGTGGAAAGTTTTGGATGTGATCTTATCATGAATATAACGTGTGTACATTCACGTACAGCCGCAACCCGACCCGCTGCCAGTAAGCTCTATAATACCCAATGTTCACCCTGGCCCCGACAATCTTCTCCTTGCAGCCCGGTATTGTGGCCGCTGGTGCAAGCTTTTTGTTTATTACTGTGGTAATTGTTAGTATTATGCTGAGCTACACCGAATTTGGCTAACTCGTGATGACTAATCTTAAACTACTAAGCATAAACCGACAGATATACCACAATCAAATTTTGTGGCAGTTTGTGGTGGTCTCTGGCAGTGACACGTCTGATGAAAGTTGTGGTATATGATCTGTAGTACGACCTCACAATATACAGCCTTCAGTGTTAGGGATATGTTATCTCTTCTTTTTAGTCGAGCAGCATGTATGAGTCAACATTGGGCTAGGCACTAGTATTTGCTTGGGACATAGTTTATACAATATGGCTACTGGCTTGGTGTTTGACACCTCGAACCCCAGCAGTACCCGCGACCGGCACTTTGTAGACATGCAAGAAGTAAGTAGTTGAAACAACTTTCAGGTGTTGCAAAGGAGCATAACAGCCTCTTTCAGCAGACTCTAGGTTTCACAGCTATAATTAAAACTAGGCCTATACTTCATGTACAAAACGCCATAATAAACACATTCTTCGTATCATGTCGACTGGACTCAAATATTAGGTTTCTCAGAAGATATTGATACTGTGTTCAGCCTGCCAGACATGGAAATTTCAAGGTTGACCAGCAATACCGTGGAGAAGAGACATCGGCGCCTCGGTAAAAAAGGTCACCGCCGGGAGTCTGGACAGATCGAATGGGAAAGCCCGCTATTGTTCCTTGCAGAAAGAGAGATGTATCAGCATCTGAAAAATTTTAACTAGAGTTGTGGTGGACTGTTTGATTGCATATGCTCCTTTAAGCAGTGACCATTAAGCAATGACATATCTAGCTTAAATTGCAGCACCGTTTTTATGCAAATCCAGCGTTGTGAGGGTCCAAAGATAGGTATGTGGCGCCACTGTTCGCAAATTCCAACAAGCATGGCAGTGGGGGTGGAGGGGAGGGTGGTGAAATTCAAGGTGTGATGAAAGAAATATTAGTGAAGTCAGGATGATAGCAAAATTGAGTCCGAATCAGACCAACACGAACTACATAATGACCCATACAATGAGAAACAAATCTGTAAAATTTCAAGGTTTTAACATGTAAAGATGGAGAAACGGCAGGGGTTATTTAGTATGCTCGAAGAAGTTCTTTCTGGTGTGAGGGTTTTTAATAGCTGCTCAAGTTTTGTTGTTTATCCGGAGGTCTAGCCAAATTTAGTTGGGGCAGTATGGCCAAGTAAGCAATGTCAAAGTTATCAACCCAACGGAAGGGGACGATCATTACAGTTATGGGTAAGTACTGTGTGGCACTCAAGTGTCGAAAGGTTAGCCGCGATGTAGGTGGTTTAGTAGGTATAGAGCGTCCCGCCTCACAGTCGACAGGAGGTCTAGGTACGAACCATAGGCCGCGGTAATACCAAGACTTTACAAACAAGGGTGAACTAACTACATTCTTGTCAGGCGATCACCAGGGGGGGGGGGGGGCAAGTCTTAAAGCCGGAGAGAAGCGGAAGGTTAGCACGTAGAAGTTACCCGAAGATCTAAGAACCCCTACTGTAGCTTCACTGCATTGGCAGACGTGTGGCCTTGGGTTATGGAAGAGAGAGGACACGCCAGTGTGCTAATCGGCGCAGAGGAAAAGGTATAACTCAATTAACTGTGGCACCTTCAGTAGTGTGCAGAGTACCCAATTACTGTTATTCACAGTGAAAATGGTTGGACAGGTCATTTGCATGAGTCCATGATGAAGATCTTAAAGGTCCCGGAAATGAGGTCTCGGATCAACCTAGTCCAATTCTTTACAGGGCATTCCATGCCAATAAACCAGGGCCACAAAACGAATACACTACCAGTGACATCTTAGTGAGCTATTGATTTTAAGTCAGTGCCATGGAATAGAGGTCACAACCAGTCACTGGAAAATTCTCTTACTCTCTGAAAAATCCAATAGGCACTAATGTGTCATCACCAACCAACTATGACTTGCTTTCTCGCCCCCTCCTTGTAGATTGACACAAACCAACATCCGAATTCTATTTGAATTTCCTGGGACCTTTAAGCTACACATGTACTTTTAACGTTATCGCTAAGTCTACTGGGAATCTTAAACAACAGGGATAACTAAACCCTTGTGGTAGGGTGGGTGATGACAGAGTGTCAGGTCAACGGGTAATTTGTAGGTCAATAGGTTAAAGTTAAGCTTTTCACACTAGCCGAGTGATTCGATCGACTTTGCGATTGATCGCCGTCTGTAGACTTCAACCAGCCCACCAAATTCAGTATTTTGATTCTTCGCCAACTCTGACAATTTTCCTTTGTGCTTCCACAAATAACACACCAACGCTGTACGGCTCTAAATGCACTTGTAATAAGAGACTATTCGCCATGTTGAATTTACGTACTCAGTTTGTTCAATTTTCAGCAGCTATTTCTGTGTGGATAAACCAAGGTGACAAGTAATATCATTTAAAAGGATGGCCATGTACTTAAGCATAAACAAAAGTAAACCACAACACCAACGCAAGGTGCTCATGAAGAAAGTATATTTTGTGGTGGAAAGAAGCAGGTCAATAAAATCCTTCCTTGGAAAGCTGTTACATTGTAAAAGCTACGGAGTTGCTGCAATGCGTCGTAATATTCAGAAAAGGCTGCACTAGTCTTCAACAACGGGCGATCGATCGCAACCGGCTCAGTGTTGAAAAGCATTTAATATCACTGGCAGGAAGAAGCAAGCCACATGTTGTCATTTGCCCTTGAATCAGAAAATATCGATGGACAATGGGCTCCATTTTCAAAACCATGGTGCACAATTCATTACTTATGAAAATGTGATGCAACAAGAAATCGTTTTGAATAGTAATCGCTGTGTTACGATTTTGGCTGAAGCAAAATCTTATTTGAAAAGGGTGGTTTTTTAATCAATATGCATTCTGGGATGAACACAGGTGTGTTTTGATTATTGCCAGTTAAATTCGCACATAGGTTTGAATGGGGACCCAATTTTTACATAGGAGCTTTGATTTCAACGGCTAAATGGACGTTGGTTTGTACCTACCCAGGCGTACAAATGAGAATCGTAACTAATAATTTTTCTTAAAGGTGGGTGACCCGATTCAAACGCAACCTCGTCTCCCTTTAGCCTCAACAAAATTGCGCTTGGTATGAGGGACGAAAGAGTTTTTTTTCGTCAATTAACTATAAATTAATGCCAAGAAATGTTTTCTTTGATGTTAGAGTTATTGAAACAAAACTGTCTCTAAATGTGGTAGCCCAAAATTGAATTATAAAACCCTTGAATATTGGTCTGGACTGCTGGAAAACGCGAATTTGTACTGCAGCAGGTTGTTTTTGTGGGCCGCAAGCTATAGCTGGAGGAGCAATCCGTGTGCGTATGTTGTGTGGATGGTCACTAATAATAGTTAAGTTTTTAAAAATGGTGTTTTTTTTTTTTTTTTAATTGACCGCTAGAATTGAAAAGTGAAGTTCAATTGGCGCCAAAATGTGTCAAAAGTGCACAATGGGATCCCTCAATTGCTGCTGGGGTAAAGGTCATGTGTAGTTCAAGGTCAGGAGTGTCATGTGAGGTCAAGTTGAAAACTATGCTAAACAAAATTCGCTAATAATAATTGACCTCAATTGAAAAGTGAAGTTGCAATGGCAAACTCAAATTAAAACTTGGTCATAGGTGCAACATTTTGCACCAAGGGGGATCCCTCATATGTTTGATGAGGTCAAAGGTCTATATGCCAAGGTCAAAGGTCATATGAGGCCTATCATTTAGAAACTGCGACGACAGGCAACACATGCGGTCCAAGGACCAATGTATTTTTTTAAATGCAGTTTTAGATAATTTTGGTAAAAACAATGATGTATGAATGGATTAATTCCTATGATATATAAACACTTAGATGTGATTCACAGGCTGATTGGCAGGAATCATTCAGGCTAAATGACGCTTTTACACAGGAAAAAAATGAATGAAACACTATTTTTTCTTCTTCATAGGCAAGACACGAATATGAGTCAAAGAGGAGCTGATAATTGGCATAGAATTTTTCTTGGAGGTTTACCAAAAGAAATGAGTGAGGTGAGTATTACATTTTTCTGTTTTCGATATAACAATTTTAACATAACTACGGCACACGTGGTCCAGTGGATAAAGTGCCTGACCCGCACGCCAAAGGTTGTGGGTTCGAGCCCTGCCTTGACCAATGTGTTTTGCCTTGAGTAACTAGTAAGGCGCTTTACCTTAATTACTACCAGGTGTATAAATGGGTTCAGGCATTATTCAATGTTGGGAAAGTAACAGACTCGTTGAAGAGGAGGTGTAGCGATCCCCCTACAGCAACATATCGTGGAATCTGGACCAATCGTTTTGAAAAAGAGATGGCACTCTGTTCTTGTGTATACAGGTCCATCCCCTTTACTAATACCTTTTAAGCGCTTTGACTGAATGACTAGTGCCGGGTAATCTTTGCTGTTTGTTCTGCCAGTGATACTACTAACAGTAGTATTTGAGCAGATTTAAATCATGGAGACTTGACACTTCTATTGAGTGGCGACTTTTCGCATCCTGTGCGGGACCGCATCCTCAAGCCAACTGATGTTCTGGCGCCAATAGTGCAATGACTGATGACGAGTTGGTGATGTCACCGGGAGTTTAACTTGAAAACTTCTTTGGAATTCCAAGCAGACCCTTTCCAGAGGCAAGTACCAGCATTTCGACGGCCCATCAGCACCTCAAGTTGTAATGACTTGAATAGGCTGTGAGTGTATACGTTTAAACGTTAACACGAACCGAAGGCTCACTACACGTTTAGAAAAATTACGAACGTTTACACGTCAGCAACCCCTACTAACTTGTTTTCAGTTATTATTTTAATTGCTGAAGTCAAAATTTTCACCAAAATACCCGCCGTCAGTGAAAAGTAAGGTTAACAGTTCCAATGCTTCTTGTAGAACAATGGTTTGACTTTCCGAAACAGGGAAATCCCCCGGTTACCAAGTTATTGTACGTGAGTGAAGCGACTTCGGCATATACACCGCTAAACGGGCCCCAATTATGCGGTGCTTCATTACAGGGGATCTACAAAAAAGGTAAAATGACAGCGCTAATGGAAACTCCCACATGATTAGTCGTTGAATTCTTGGATATTCAACTGCTTTATTTTGGATTAAAAATAAATAGGTAAGTACAAACAACATTTTATGAGTTCCGATGAAATTTATGATCGAATGCAAAGCTGGGTAACCCGATACGAACGATTTATGGTGAAAGAATTGCATTTGCGTGGAAGTGCCCAAATCGGCAAGATCGTTAACTTGTTATGACCGGTTAAAGTTTAAACGAACGGAAATTTTGTGTTGTTTTTTTTTTTGTAAAAACCAAGGGACGGTAAACGGATAGGAAATTAATACGGTAACTCAAAGCTCTAGACTCGACTGTCTTTTCCATATATTGGTGTTGGCCAATCAAGAATGCTCTATTCGTGACTGACACATATGATTGACATTGTTGCCCATTGATGAGTACGAGCTATTTGTCATTTGCTATGGACAGGGGCGTAATAAGTGGGTAGGACCATCAGATTGGATTAAATACAGAATAAACGAGACACTCGGCTCCTCGCTGGTAGGGAAGCAATTCGTAATTGGGTGCGACTGAGGAAAAAATTTGGCGGCTTATCTCAAAACAACATAGCCCTGGTACTTTCTTAGGAACAGAATGGCAATTGTAGCCCTAACAAGGCTCTACACCACAAAAAAGCACACAAGGTAATATTGTGGTATATGATAGTTACAGAACCTGCAATATTTTGTGGTAGTTTGTGGTATGTGATCTTATCATTGACATATAAAGTGTGGTACATTCACGTACATCCCGCACCCGACCCGTGCCCATGTAAGCCTATAACACCAATGTTCCATCGGGGCCCGAAACTTCTCTTGGCAAGCCCGGACAAGCGGGGAGCCTATGGGTGCAGCTTTTTGGTTATTACTTGTGGTATATTGTAGTATATGATGAGGGACTCCAATTTGGTATAGTTGGGATTTATCGAACTTACTAACGGGCATATACCACAAGATACCACAATCAAATTTTGTGGTAGTGTGTGGTCTAGGGAAGTGCAAGTATGATAAAGTTGTGGTCAATTGTGTGATATTAATGGACTACCTCAAAACGATACAGCCTGCAGTGGATAGGGATAAGATCTAGCTCTGGCATGACAGACGCACAACACTCAGGCGCCCCCGTAGCAATATTGCTTGGGACATAGTTGTATACCATATGGGTCTGTCTTGGTGTTTGCACCTCGAACCCAAGCCGTACCGCTGGACCGTGCAACTTTGTGAATGCCCTAAGCAGTACTAGGTAACAAAATTTTCAGTGTGCAAAGGAGCCATAACAGCATCTTTAGCAAGCTCTTATGGTTTCATACCTCTAATTAAACTGCCTATACTTATGTACAAACACGACATCAAGAAACCTCATTTATTCGATATCATGCGACTGGTACTTTAAATATTAGGTTTCTCAGAAGATCTGATACTGAAGCCTGCCAAGCTTGGAAATTTCAAGGGTTGACCAGCAATCCCGTTGAGAAATCGGGCCCGACAAGATTCACCGCCCAGCAAGGACTATTGAATAGAAGCCACCGGGCTATTTTTTCCCTTGCAGAAAGAGAGCTGTATTCAGCCTGAAAAATTTAAATAGAGTGCCACTGGACTTATGATTGCATATGCTCCTTTAAGCAGAACACTAACAATGAATTATCTAGTGAAAATTGCAGATTTTAGCAAATCCAGCTGTATTTGAGGGGTCACTAGGTATGTGGCGCACTTCAAATTCCAACAATGCCTGGCAGTGGGGAGGGGGTAATTAAGGGTGAAATTATGACGTCCAAGCTGATAGCAAAAATTGGTCTAAATCCGGACCACATGAACTACATAATGCCCATCAAATGAGAACAAATACTGTAAAATTTTAAAGGTGTTTAACAGCTAAAGATGAAACTGGAGTGGTTATTTTGTATGCTACGAGAAGTTCTTTCTTGGTGTGAGGTTTTTTTAAAGCTGCTTCAAGTTTGTTGTTATTTCAGGATGGTCAGCAATGTAAGTTGGGCAAGTATGGCCAAGTAAGCCATGTCAAAGTTATCAACCCAACGGAGGAGGGCGATATACAGTAATGGGAGTAAAACTGTGGCACTAAGTAGTGACGGTTACCCGATGTGTGGTTTAGTGGTTAGAGACGTCGCCCCTCACAGTCGAGAGGTCTTGGGTTCGAATCTCGGCCGGGTCATACCAAAGGACTTTAAAAATAATGGTACCTACTTTTGTCAGGCGCTTGACATTTAAAGAATGGAAAGGGGAGTTAACACGTAGAGTTACCAGAAGTCACTAACCCCCTAGTGTAGGTTCACACTGCTTGGCAGACGGGGGCCTCAGGTTATGTAACAGAACTAGGCACTGCCCTATGTGCTATTCGGCGCAGGAAAAGGTATAACTCATAACTTAACTGTGGCACTTCCGTTAGTTGGCAGGTACCCAAGTACTGTAGTCACCGTGAAAATTGTTGGACAGAGTTCATTTGCCTGAGTCCATGATGAAGTCAAAGGTCCAAGGAAATGAGATGATAAACCTAGTCCACAATTTTACGGGCATTCCATTCCAATAAGCAGGGCCACAAAAAGAATACACTACCAGTGACACATAGTGAAGCTATTGATTTTCAGTCAGTGCCATGAAAAGATTCAAACCAGTCACCTGGAATATTTCTATTACTCTCTGAAAAATAATAGTCACTTAATGATGTCATTCACCAACACAATATTGAATGCTTCTCGCCCCTCCTTGTAGACTGACACAAACCAATCAATTCTATTTGATTTCTGAGGACCTTTAAGCTAACATGTATTAAAGGTATCGCTAAGTCTTACTGGAATCTTAAACACAGGGATAATAACCATTGTGGTAGGGGTGATGAAAGCGTGT
>JAMKCH010050466.1:0-11254 GCA_023653785.1 Ophioderma brevispina
GTTTTAGGGTGATGAGGACGTCGAAACATTTAGAGGGCCGCTGATCAATTGTGACTGAATTTTGTGGGGTTACATAGCGTCACATTTATCTGCAGTCAATAAATAGCCCGATTGCCTTCTGGACACTAATTGCCTCGCTGAACGCTGTTCATTTAAATGTGAATCAGTGGACAGCGCAAAACGGACTACTTGGTTCAAACAACTGTAGCTCGGTCTATACCTAACCGATACGGAATATCTTTGCAGCAAATTAAAGACAATGAATAAGTTTTCAGATGATACCACAATAGTTAGATGTATCTTAAAAAATCCAAAATGGCGGACACCAAACTGGGTCAAGTTTTTTTTAATCACCATGTGTTGCCATTTTGTATGCATATAGACCTCACCACAATCATTCCAAACTATAGGCAAGTATCATCTGCTTGCGTGTGGAGGATGCATGCATAATGCGACATACATACAGACGCACATATGTACCACATGCATGAACACCCACACACACACACATATACACCCCAAAACTTATCCATACTACACAACATACAGACAACAACAGCACACACATACACGATACAGATTTTTATTTAGTATGGTCTTCCTGCACTTAGTGTAGACGACACAAAAATGAGGTAGGGGTTTTACTTTTAAAGTAGTTTATGTTAAAAAGAAAAAACACACGGACATAATACAAAGTAGGTGCAAAGGGTAGGCATATATGGCACCTAAAGGTGCACAATAGCTTTGAAGGAACAATGATCATGGTAAGGTAAGAATAATTGAAAGAAAGAATACAAGATGATAGCGAGGGATCCACGGCCTCCGAATTTGCTCACACCTTATATTCACATTGCGTTTCCTCTTGAAGAATGTTGAATTTCAGCTACCCCAAGGCAATGAGCTAAAGTGTCATGAAAACGATCAAAATATGTGCATAAACCATCCAGTGTTGTAATTCTGACCATTCTAAGGTCACCATGAGGTCATAAACATGTGGGACACTATACCCAGGGGACATTTTATCTAGTTCATTATAAATGATCGACATTGGGATACCACCAAGCAATTTTATAATTCTGATCAAGTTAAGGTCACACGAGGGTCACCCAACATGTAGGACACTACCCAAGGGTCATTTTATCTAAGTGTTCATAAAGCGATCGACATTATGTGGATTCACCATGCCAATTTAATTTCTTACCCTTTAAGGCACATGAGGTCACCAACATGGGGGACTCACCCCATGGGTCATCTATCTAAGGTCATGGAGAATCTATTGACATATGTGGATACACCAGCAATTTTATAATCTGACTAATTATGGTCACATGAGGTCAATGGGTCACAAACATGTGGGACAATACCCAAGGCCAATGTATCTAAGTGTCAGCAAATTGATCGACAGATGGGATACACCAAGCTAATGTTATAATTCTGACCATTTAAGGTCACATTGAGGTCACCAACATGGGGACATTACCCAAGCGTCATTCTTCTAAGTGTCAGAATCAATCGATGTGGATACCCGGTTCATACCCAATATTTAAATCCCAAACTATGATAGCCTTTTAGCCACAACCTCAGAATTTAGTAGCAGACCGAAGTACAACAGGGCTCTTTTGATTTGACTGTATTTGGGTAATGAGGGACATTATGAATCAGGCTTTATAGTAAAAGTAAAAGTGATGGAAAGTGTTGTTAGTTAATATTTAATTGTGGTGAAAACCACTGGGAAAAGTATATTGTTTGACCAAGTACACATACCTCTTGACCTACCTGGTAATTGTTTAATGGAGACATAAAATAAACCTTCCTTTAAAAAGGAACGGGGCACCCCAGGAGTGAGTTTTGTTTGGGTGTTCTATGGGTTGCGGAAATACGTGTGTAAGAAAGAAACAGGTAGACACAATATTAGATTGAATTTGTGAAGTTTTATTGCAATACAAAAGTGTTTTAAATAAGTATAAAAACTGATATTGAAGTAAGGACTATTGTTATCGAACAGTTTAGTTGTGGTGAAAGTTGCAATTTCGATAGAAGCAAGACCAAATTAGCGTATCATAGGGAAATATAATGAAAATTTAGGAAGCTTATTTTGTAGCCAAAATACAAGAGTGTAACATTGTTAAATGTGTAAACCTTGAAATTATATTAAGACAATACTTGGTTGTTGTTAATCTTTTTTGTTGCACGTTATAAGAATGGGAAATGGTTTATTTCAGAATTTTATGGGAGTGGGATTTTGTTATGAGGCTAGTTCAAAAAAAAGTTTGGCAGAACAAGCTGATGGGGTGGATGTTGAGAGTTGCCTTTTGTTGTGGCAATGATAGCGTTAACATGACCTCACCTTGATAGGACCTTTGACTTCAGAAAAAATGAGTGTGCCTTGTAAACCATAATGGAAGTTTGGTTTTAATTGAATAGCATATTTTAAAACGAGGTCAATGTTAAATTTTTCAGCTTATTTTACAACGTACTTCACAAGACCATCTGACTGGTACGGAGGCTTTTGACATTATAACAAATGAGGTATTCTATGTGCACCTTTGATTTAGGTCATCCTCAAAAAACAAAAAAAAAAACAAAAACAAAAATAACAAAAAAAACAACAAAGCAATTAAAAAAAAAAAAAAAAAACAAAAAAAAAAAAAAAAAAAATAAAAACAAAAAAAAAAAAAAAAAAAAAAAAAAAAAAAAAAAAAAACGTATGAGGATATTACCGGGAATGTGAACTTTTTTGACACAAAAATAATAGACAGATGCAAACAGACACACAGTGGATTGAAGTGATTTGGAAAGTGTTTCTCTTTTTAGGACAGGCGACACACAGCTGTTTGACCCATGCAATGGTATCTTATTATTTTTAGAACAAATTAAGTAATGGCGACACAATTGTGACAACTGATATAAAGTAGGTACATGCATAGAGCTATTATTAAGAAATCGTGAAGGTTAAAAAAACGTAGTATCAATATCATATTCATCGGCCTTTTACGAGATCAAGTTGTATTGTATCACTGAACTATTTCACCACCCCAACTATGGTATGAATGATCAAACACAGTCTTACAGGCCCGGTGGTGGTGGTGTGCATATCCAATTTTAATATTCCAGGGTGAAATTTGCATAAGCTTTACCCAAGGTGTTATGAGGGATGTAACTTTGAGCAGAAATACTTTTGAGGCACATAACAATTTGGTACTTTGTTTGTTGTTTTGGGGTTTGATAAGAAGCTAAACATTATTTTGACAATAATCAATTTGTTGTTCTTTTAATGTTTATTTCAAATGAAATGGGATATAGAGTGAACCATGTGGCACATGAAAAAGCGCATGAAACTGTACTAATCAAGTGGCTGGCTCCCCACAACACAAAATGGACTGCTTTAGCCAGTAGGCCAAGAAAAAAAGAATGTTGTCTCATCTTCCAGCTGCATATCAGGGCTAGAATTGCGGCGCGAATCCGAGAATTGATTCTCACAAAGATCTCGTAAACGTTTGCGTGAATCAATGTGGATTCTCGTAAACTTAAACACTTAACACAGTATCGAATTAGATGATTCCCGCAAAATTTGGTGTTTGGGAAATCAAGACTGAGTCGCGCACACAGCGAAAATTCTTACCCTTGCATAGTGTAAAATTCACATTTTATCAATTTTTAAAAGGTTTTCAAGAGGGTTTTATTTTTTTAAAAATATTTTTATTTATTCAATTAAGGGCGACACAAAAATGAATAAAATTGGATGCAAAGTGGTGAAAAAAGTGCTCTTCAAAATGATGTAATATAAAAAAAAATTCTGCTAGTACATAGCTTTTTTGAAAGTAATATAAACAAGTATTTAAAAAAAAAACTGTGTGGGTCGCCAGGCATAATTTACCAAGAAATAACAAAACATTAAAAAGCATAATGGAGTAGATGGTTTTCTGTTTTAAGTTGCACTTTATACAGAAACATGTATAAAAAGAAAATCTATAATGAATTTAAAGTAGATGTTTGATACATGAGCATAAGATTGCATGAGAACCAATCACCCTTGTTTACAACTTGATCTCCTGTTGACCTTTGAACCTGGGTGTGTGACATTTGACCTCACATAGTTCTAAGCTTTAATTGAACATAGGTTTTGCACCTTCCTGTCATGTCAATAAAGAAAATAGAAAAAACGCCCATTGGGTGCAAAATGTGATAAAACTTAATCCCCAAGTTCTAAACTTCATTAACATAGGTACACCTTCCTTTCATTCAATCCGAAAATAAAAACGCCCAATTTGGCCGCAAAATGGTGTTAAAACTGAATCCCCAAGTTTAATCTCAATATTTAACATGGTTACACCTTTCCTAGCATTTCAAATAAGAACATAGAAAATAGAAAACGCTCCCAATTGGGCGCAAAATGTGTTAAAACTTGCATCCCCAATTTTATAACTTCAATTAACAAGGTTACACCTTTTCCTACATCATTTCAAATAAGAAAATAGAAAAAACGCCCAAATCGTGCAGCAAATGTGATACCACTGAATCCCCAATTTCTAAGCTTCAATTTAACATAGGTAACATAACACCCTTCCCTTTCATTTCAAATAAAGAAAATAGAAAAAACGCCCAATTGGGTGGAAATGGGTAAACTGTCCCAAGTTATAAGCTGCAATTTAACATAGGTTACAACCTTCCTATCATTTCAAAAAAGAAATAGAAAAAACGGAACACGAAAAAACGCCCATTGGGCGCAAAATGTTGTTAACGAATCCCCCAAGTATAAGCTTGAATTATTACACATAGGTTACAACTTTCCGAATCAGTTTCAATAAAGAAAATAGAAAAAACGCCCAATTGGGCCAAATGTGTTAAAACTGATCCCCAAGTTTATAAGCGTTAATTTAACATAGGTTACCCTTCCTCTCATTTCAAATAACGTCAAGATAAAAAAAAACGCCCAATTGGCGAAAATGGTGTTAAAACTGAATCTCAAGTGTTAAGCTTTAATTTAACATAGGTTACACCTTCCTAATCATTTCAAATCAAGAAATATAAAAACAGCCCAATTGGGCGCAAAATATGGGTTAAAACTGATCCCCAAGTTAAAAGCTTTAATTTTAAAATAGGTTTTACAAAACCTTACTATCATTTCAAATAAAGAAAATAGAACAACGCCCAATTGGGCGCAAAATGTGTTAAAACCTGAATCCCCAAGTTATAAGCCCTTTAATTGAAACATAAGGTTATACACCTTCCTATCATTTCAAATAAAGAAAATAGAAAAACGCCCAATTGGGCGCAAAATGTGATAAAACTGAACCCCAGTTATAAGCTTTATTATTTACATAGGGTTACACCTTCCTATCATTCACATAGAAGAAAACGAACAACCCCATTGGGCGCAAAATGTGTTAACACTGAATCCCCAGTTATAAGCTTAATTTAACATAAGGTACAACCTTCCTATCAGTTTCAATAAAGAAAATAGAAAAAACCGCCAATTGGGCGCAAAATGTGTTAAAACTGAATCCTCAAGTTATAAGCTTTAATATAAAGCTATTACGGTCACCCCTTCCTTATCATTTCAAATCAAGAAATATAAAAAACCCCAATTGGCGCAATTGTGTTCAACGAATCCCCAAGTTATAGCGTTAATTTAACATAGGTTCCACTTTCCATCATTTCAATAAAGAAAATATAAAAAACGCCCAATTGGGCGTAAAATGTGATAAAACTACTGAATACCCAAGTTATAAGCTTCAATTTAACATAGGTCCACCGTCCTATCATTTCAAATAAGAAAACATTTTTAAAAAAAAAAAGCCCAATTGGGCGCAAAATGTGTTAAAACTGAATCCGCAAGTTATAAGCTTTACTTTAACATAGGTTACACCTTCCTATCATTTCATAGAAATAGAAAAAAAACCCCAATTGGGCGCAATGTTTGAAACTGAATCCTCAAGTTATAAGCTTTAATTTAAACATTAGGTTCACCTTACTACATTCAAATAACGAAAATAGAAAAAACGTCCCAATGGGCGCAAAATGGTTAAAACTGATCCCCAATTGTATAAGCTTAATTCTAAACATAGGTACACTTTCCTATCATTTTCAATACAGAAAAATATAAAAAACGCCCAATGTGGGCGCAAAAGTGTTAAAACTGAATCCTCAAGTTATAAGCTTTAATTAATTTAACATAGGTTACACCTTCTATCATTTCAAATAAAGAAATATGGAAAAACGCCAATTGGGCGCAAAATGTGTTAAAAACTGAAATCGCCCCAAGTTATAAGCTTTAATTAATTTAACATAGGTTACATCTTCCTATCATTTCAAATAAAGAAAAAGAAAATCGCCCATTGGGCGCAAAATGTTGTTAAAAAAACTGAATCCTCAAATTTTAAGCTTTAATTTAATGTAGTAATTCCTGTCTTTTGCAAATAAAGATATGGTTTAACCTAAACTTCGTCTTATATATCAACCCAATACATGGTAAAAGCTTTCAAGGGCATTACGTATATAACTCTACGTGGCCTGAGCATTTTCTTCCTTACTTATAACTCTGCCTATTGTTGACATAGATCTGGTCAACGCCAACCCTGAACTATTTTGATAAAAAGGGCGCGTAGCATATGTGTATTGGGTCACTTCTAAAACTATTGCACTTTTGGGTGGTTAGCTTGTATTACTATGCCCGGTGAAACTGGGCATAGTCATGCTGCTTATCTGTTTAGAGTCCTTCTCCTTCTTTCCTTCTTCCGACCATCGGCTTTTTCGTCGCTCTTCTGCCAACCGGCTGGGCCGATATTGATATAAAATTGGATCAATTAAGCCCAAATTAATTGGTCAAGCTATGAGTTGCAAAAATATTTTTTGTTTTTAAACTTTGTTTTTAAACTCATAGCGAGAACAAATTATATTGGGCGTAAAGCTCCAATTTTATCATTATCATGTTTTTGATCCGATTTTTTCACACACTTGCAATCCCTCAACAATGATACTGACCAAATGAGTCAGAAGAACCACTGACCCAAGCTACCCAGGGGTGTACATAGTTTTTTGACCTTTGACCTCTCGTAGGTGTCAATAGAGGTCCACTAAAAATCTTTATAAGCCTACTTCTACAGATAATGTGCACTACTGCTGAAAACTCTGCATGAGCATCGTCTTTGTTACGCTTTGTACACAGAATTAATATCGGCACTCATTAATATTCAAATGGCTGCATTATCTAATTATATGCAAAAATGCATATCTCAAACTCGATAACAATTGGAAGGTGATGTTTGTGCAAAATTGCGGATAATGTCGAGACGAATCATGTGAGATACTTGGCCCCAGGGTCCCGTGTAAGATATGCAATGAGCTAATTAATATGCAAAATTGCTATAATCATCAACCAAAGTAGATTATTTATGTCAAATGTGTTCACAGAATTCACTTGGAAAAGCTCTATTTCTGATGTGCACAATATGGGGTCAAAGGCCAAATGGGTTATCTAGGGTCAAATATAAAAGAAAGCTTAATTGACTGACATAGCTATACCATCTTGTAGGCATCAATGAAAAGAAAAAAGGTCCCACATGTAACCCGACTCTACATGTAAGAGCCATCGTTAAGGTCAAAGGTTTCACTATGGACTTCATAATACGTAACGGGCATAGTCTCCTGGAGTTGGCTAGTTGGTATTATGATTGCTCACACTGTCCTTGTCCTGTGTGCTAACTTCAATGAAAATCGGAATGTCAATTGCACTAGACTTGGACCAAACTCTTTTCTTGGTCGGGCCTGTTACATGACTGAGCTGTTACTGTTACATCTCTGTAGCTGAATCAGTGGGATAGATTATACTGGTTACCAGGGAAGGTCCTAGATACTTAATCCCCAGCATTGATTTGTAGTGTTTCAGAAAAAAAAATGTGTTGAACAAATTTGTAAATGTTTTTCCCACTGCTAGTTGAGTGTTCAAGACTTGTGCTTGGAAGTGAGAGCTTTTCCTTGGCTAGTAAAGCCGGCACTGGCACATTTTCAACAAAATATGAAATTCAATTTGCTCTCAAATGATAGTTAGGACCTTGAAAAAATACATACACTTTTACCACAAAATAGCATAGCACAAAAGCAGATATGAGCTTAAAGGGGGATGGCACGATTTAAGAATAGGGGGGTTTCATCTTGATAGATTGGCCCCTTCACTCCAAAACCCTCGTAAAGTTTTGCCGAGATTTTCAATCCGTTTTGATGCAAGAGCTAAAAATGTGATTTGTAAGCCCATAGAGTTTACGTGATAAAATTAGTATGGCGACCAAAGTGAGGGCACATTTTCGCTCGTAACTCCAACCAAAATCCTTTGGCTCTAGATTTCACAGGTAAAGAGAAAAATAGTAGCTCTTCTGATATCAAAATGTGACCACTTCCGGTTAAAATCGGGGGCTTCTGCGGACGAGGCTATTAGCGATCGGGCCATGGACCTTTAAAGGCACTATCAATGATTGCTTTATCGAAAATAAAAAACTCTCAAAAATCAGATTGCGTGTCTTGTAACAAGTAAAGGCATCCTAACATACGGGTCCTGCAAATAATAGAACCAGAAGCAAACTAATAGACAAAATCAGAAATTTTAGACATTTACTGTCCGTACGGACACTTACGACACACGTATCTCTTACCGATATATTTATGAATGACCAAACATGTAAGGAATTTTCCATATCATAATACACACTATAAATGTAAGGAGTCCTCTTGTTGTATTGCTATTCAGACAAAGATATTTCATGAAAAAGCAATTATATTTACCCATGATAAAAGTCATCCTTGTAATACGCCATACAGGCATTAAGAAAATTGGAATTTTAGAACAATGTGGAGATGTTTAGAGAACTGAATGTTTATACTGTGTTGAACGCCAGAATGTTTATAGTACTCTGCTTGAACGCCACGGGGCGTACGCGGTCATCAAATCAGTCGGTAGAAGGGGAGATTTCCGATCACCGATACCAATCAATACGACTGATATCGGTACTGATATATTATCGGATCGGTACATAACTAACTATTAGCCTTTTGAATGGCCTATCTGACGTCATATTATAACTCTATGGATAACCAATTAGAGACAATGTTAAAAAAAAAGGTTCAAAATACCATCTGGAGGTCCATTTGATTGGTAGCGAAATTATCTCATGTCTTGAGCTAGCTATAGACTTCAAGGGGGTTAAATTTGAGCCATTGTGTGGTTTTTATTGGTTCCCAAAAAGCCCTGTACAAAAGTATACATACCCTAATTTTTGTATTGATTTCAAAAATCTTATTTTTCAAGTTGTTGTTACCCTGATTTTTACCCGATTTTCTCAATATTTTTGTGTTTTTGTGTGTGCTGGGTAACTGTGGCCACTTCTCTTTAAAATTTTCAATAATAAGAGTCAAAGTATCAATATTAAAAACATTACATAGACTAGGTGTGGATGATTTGGAAATTTTGTTTTTAAGGTTTTAAAAGGCATTATAAAACAAAAAAAATCTGGCCCCCTCTCGCCCCTGGACAATGTTGAATCCTGAAATTTGTTCTTGCCCACACTGACAGAACCCAACATTGATGGTGGGGATAGGGAGGGGGCATGGATGGAGAATGCTCCACGCCTCCCAACCCAAGTTGAAATGATGTTCTATCAATATCTCTTTAAGAGAAATACGGCAATAATCGGGGCAAAAAGGGCAGTCGTGTTCCAACACACATTTTGGCTAAGATTGTGTCTGCAAAGTGAAAAAAAAATCACATTCTAAGTTTACATTTTTCCTTCATAACTTCTTAATTATGACAGCTAGTACACGATTTCAGGTCAACAATACATGACATATTGGCTTACGTCAATGCCTGGAAAATGAAATCAGCGGTCAACTTAGGGGTGTCAATAAAAATGTATTCGTAGCATATTTGGGCTCAAAATCGTCTATAGCAGGAAACGGCTCTGAATTTAATGGGGTGTTATACTAAATTGAAAATATAATCTTAAAGCATAATCAATAAACATCCACGATGTTACGGAGGCAATATATTACACTTGATTACTCAATATAATCAGAAAACGCAAACATTCATGCGCACCGCGCATTTTGGTATAATGATATAGCATTAATTAAAAACAGTGGAATTCATGTGGAGAGATTATGATGATGATGAATGATGATGATGATGATGATTATATGATGATGATGAGATGATGACGACGACGATTGATACGAACGACGTCTAATGATGACGACGACGATGACAGTGTGGCTTTCCGCTGTAGCAAGTGTCTATTTTGTTGTTTAACAACTTAATATTTAGTTCATTCATAAGTGTAAATATACTAAATACAATTTAGAAGACACGTTAACTATAAAAAATGAAACATTTTTAACATGTTCAATACGTTTCAATAATAGGGTTACGCGCTTTAGGATCGATACATAGGGTACACTTTACATTTTAAATGAATAACAACTTAATTCCAATGGCAAACATGCTTTCGAACCGCAAAAAACTCCCGCTTATCAGCGAGATTTTTGCCTCTAAGCCATTCGCTCTTTACATATGCTGATGATATGATACATGATGATGATGACGACGACGACGACGACGACGACTACGACATGATGATGATGATGATGATGATGATATGATTATGATGGATGATGATCATTAAAGGCATCTATAAACAAACGCCAAGATAAATTGGGTTTGGCTCTACAAGTTTTACTGAAAACAGATGTCATCAACCCATTGTTACACGTTAAGTGATCCTTTATCAACGATTCGATAATTTCACCCTTGTCCATATACATCGATAATCCATGCACGGTAAAATTATATTTTCACAAGATAAATTGACTCTGAAAATTGTTCTTTCATTCAAAATCAACCTCATACACCACGGCAAACCATCTGAAAAAGACTATGACTCCTGTCAGTCTCTATTTTACTATTGTCTATCGTTGCATCATCATTGATTTACGTGTGTAGGATTTGGTTTCCGTTGGTCGATTCATTGATTTAAACCATTTTAAGGTTTGATCAGTATGTAAGGACCGTTTTGCTTAGAGGCAAAGATCTCGCCTTGCAAGCTGTAGGTTCGCGTTTCGAAATCAAGTCCTTTCTTTCGAATTCGTTATTTTCATTTGAATTTTAAAATTTACGTCTGTATCAAATAAAGCGCGTAACCGTATAATGAACGTAATTTAACATGTTAAAATCCGTCTTTTCCAGTTAACGTATCTTCTAAAATTTATT
>JAMKCH010050467.1:0-16332 GCA_023653785.1 Ophioderma brevispina
TTTTTTCATAATAAATGAGACTTTCAAACAGCTGTGCCAGGGCTCCAGTCCCATGACCAGCAAGGGTGTCGCTGGCCCAGCCATCGATTTTGTGCCCACATGTGTGTTCTTATGATGACGTCATCGCATGATTTGGGACTTGGTGCATTTTCTAGCCTTAGTGGTATGGTAATTTGTGGTATTTTGGCATGTGAGAGATATGCTTGTCCATATAATAAACTCTATGTGAAATAGCTTAGCTCAAATTGATATCCTTCATAGAGAAATCACAAATTTGTCATAAAATTCTGGATCGGGAATTTTTATTATTCACAGTATCCTATGGTACTGATATACTAAAATACACTGTTATACTACATCAAAATGAAAAATCTGATTCATTTCAAACTTTGTAATTATAGTTGGCCATATTTAATTAATACAAAAAAAAATATTTTGAAATATCTGAGACTGCCTTTAAGAACTGAACCAAAAATTTCAATCTCAAAACAAAATTGCACATTTGTAAGTACCCTGACTTGAAAATTTATCTTGAAACTGATTATTGCCCCGCACGGGAGCACGGGGCTTATAGATGTGGAATAACTTGACAGACATGGAGTTTTTGCTGTATTGAAGCCTGAAGAGCCTTGGTGATAACAATTTTTCATGACAATTGAAAATGATGAACAGTGCTAAAATTACGTAATGGTAGTGATGAACATGGCATAAATATTTATGCAAACACAAAATAGTTTTTGTGTAAGTAAAATGTTGATACAGTGTGAGATAGATTGTATTTTCAGTGTTTTTATACAAATTTATATTGGATCTGTACAAGGTTCTATTTCCACGTGTTTAAGTGGGGTCAAATATCAGGCCAGTTGGGCAAGTGCCAGCAGTGCCTGGTTATATCATTGCATATTCAGAAATATTGACAATTTCTTGACAGCTGACATCAGTTACGATGGTCGAGCCGACTATTTAGGTACTACAGTAAACTTGAACAAGAGTATAGTGAACTATTTATACCATCAGTTTTCAATAAAAGTCACATACACTAGCATTGTTTTGTTTGGAAAATGTTATTTATCTCTCAATTCTTGGATATTTTCGGATGTTTTAAATAATTCTGCCATTGCGCGGGGCATACATTGGTGCCCAGCACCAACATGTTTCTTGTATATGTTGGTGTTAACACTGTCATGCAGTCATGTGTCCCACGGTGCTTGATTACCATTAAAATTTAATCAATTCCTAATTGCAATGAGGAGAGAAGTGTGAATGCCACCATGTGCCTTCCTCACCAAACACCTGTAAAAAAAATCATTTTGATGGTTTAGTGCAAGAAGGCCCCATCTGCAATAGCTGCCATTTGTCAGTTGTGTTGGTATTAAGTGTTATACCTGCCAAATCTAACATGTGGCAGCTATTGCAGATGGGGCCTTCTTGCACTAAACCCTTGATTTGATGTGCGATTTAGCCGGCCAGTGTCATCCAATGTCTTCAATTTCTTGGCTCCCTGATGACTTGGTCATGATTAATGCCTGATTAATTCTAATTAATTCCTAATTAGGACCAGAGCTACTTTGCAACGCATCACTGAGTATACCTTCGAGCTCTTACCCACTCTCTTGTGTGTTGTGTGGGTGGGTGTGTTACTCTTTGCGAATGGATCATTGCTTGTTAATAGATAACGACATGTTTCCTGCCCACAAAAGTTTTTGATTTGCTACAAAGTGGGATATTTTAAGAAGGCCTCAAATTCCCAGTCTTTAACTCTAAGTCCCACACACGGCTCTCATATATAGTTTATGATCCAATAAAGGGTCTTCTTAATACACTCATCAAACTCTTTATGTTGTGGTATTTTTATTTCTCCTTTTGGCTCGTCCTTTGTTTGTAATTTCAAACTTGGGGAAACGTATATATCTAACTAAAATCCAATTCTGGCGTGTTACCCTTACATCAGATTTCCTACCATCAGTGAATTGAAAGTCGCGTCCACTTCCATTGGATTGGCATGCGAGTTATGTGGGTTGTTATGTGTTTTGAGGCAACTCAGGCAGAGAGTTTTTGGTTGGTGATCGAAAAGAGGAGGGAAGGAGAGGGGGAGTATAGTATAGTGAGGAGTGAGGATGGCAGGGGAGTAGGGAGGAGGAGGTGTGAGCGTGTTGTCATCAGTCGGTGGGGGGGAGGACCGCCCCGGGCGTCGCTGTTCTGAATGCGATGGGAGTCAGGTGGGAGTCATGTTACTTGTCTGTTTGATCCGTCATCGCTCATTTAGCAGTACACAAAGCCAAACATCAAATGTTGTAATTGCATCATAAATCAATCCCATAGATAGGTTTAAAAAAGCAGCATTCCCTATCAATATTTTATTCCAATTAAAAAATTCAGATTACATGCATTTCATTAAAACCTGCCAGTCTTTTCACTGTCCTTTTTCAAGATGAACTATGATAATTCATGGATAGTGAGTAACCATACATGCAAACAAGATGTGTAAATGAGTTAAAAATTAATGGATACAGATGATTGGAAGTGGGTTCAACGTACCACAGGTATAAGTGCTTGAACACCGGAAGGCGGTTCTCGAACCACAAGTCCTCGCTCGCAAGCCTGCTTTCGCCGCTTAATGTAAGACAAAAAGCAACAACACCAGATGCCACTGTGCGAGTGCCAGGGGTTGTCCCCAAAAGTTGTGCAAGAAGATAAACTCCAATTTCTTAAAACTAGTTTTACTTTCCCACTATTTCATTTGAACACCAACCCTGGGGTCAAACATTGTCCATTGGAGAATATTATCTTGCAATTGAAATTCCTCCCCCCAGCATAATCCAGAATGTTTAGGGAGTGCAACCCCTGTTTTCGTGCATTTTGTTCAAAATTCTTTACTTCCTCCTTTTTCATTTGCCACCACCCCAGAGGTCACAGCAACCACTTTTTCCATTGTGTAGATATAATACATGAGAAGTCCTCAACAGAATAACTCATCACTATATGTTAGGGAGTAGCAACCCCCGGGTTTGCATTTTGGATATGTTATTCTATAACTGCTCCCCTTTTCTTTGCAACACCACCCCCGACCCTAGTCACAACATTTTTGCTCCATTGTGGAATATTAATCTTGAAACGTCACCCACATGAGCCCAAGTAGAGAACTTTTAGGAGTAGCACCGGCCCCGAGTTTTCATTTATAGTATTCTATACTTGCTCACTCTTTCATTTGAATACCACCATAGAGGGTCACACATCTTTCCGTTTGGGAGAGTATTAATCTTGAATGTCCCCAACATAATCTTAACTAAGCGATGGTTTATAGTACACCCCCGGTTTGCAATTTATTGGGTCTTCCTTTATTTCTTGCTCTTGTTTCATTTGACACCCCACCAGGGGTCACAACATTTTCCATTTAGGATATTATCAATGAAAACGTCATGCAAAAATCCCTTAATAAATTCACTAAATTTTAGTAAAAATATGAAATTTATTCATTTGGGCAACACTATTTTTTGAAAAAATCATGTAGACCACATTTTAAATTTAGTCCGCCTACGGGTCCAGAAAAGCGGTGACATGCCCATTCTTGCGTATTTTCACGCACATGTCCCAAATTAACAGGCTTGGCAAACCACCCAAAATACTGACCAAACTAGAAAAAATCAGTTTCAAGAAAACATGGCACTGCTCTAGCTATATGATGTTTAATTACCTTGTTGTGGTGTACTCCCCCTTTTGATAAGTCTATCTTGTTTTGCGTACACCGTTTTGTACACCACAAATCATACACGCCATAGACAGGCCAAATAAACACAATGCGTAACTAATTATGTGTAAGGTAACCAAACGCCTGAAATCAATGTCTTTTGAAGGTGTAAGTATTTCACCACATTCCACCTGACCATGACAACCTGAAGAAAAGTGTTGAAATGGACCCAGCATTTAGCATTAGTTCAATTTCTTAAAATAATCAAAGAATGCCCCTTTCATGGGCCCGACATTCATTTGACCACAATTAATGATGCACACAAAGATGTTCCAATATAGTAGTCTCATGTTCGCGAAGGAATTTTGTGCATTCCAATTGTACCATGTTAAAGCGATGCCAGCCATTTACGCATATTTAATTCGTTCAATTGCCTCAAACAATGCCCCGTTAATTGATCCCCACTTCAACTTTGACCGCAATTGTGATTTCATACAAAAGAATGTCCGGCATAGAAGTCTCATGTAGCGAAGGAATTTGGCATATCCATGTAAATTTCAGTGAACAGCAATTATGCATATTTAATAGATCAATTGTATCACACAATGCCCCTTAACTCCTGGCCCACAGCACGTTGACCCAATTAATGATATTCACCCAAAAGATTCATGGCATAGTAAGGCTTTCATGCATGGAAGGAATTTTGCCTATCCGATGTATACGGTTTTTACAGAGAATACAGTAATTACGCATCTTTAATAGCTCATTTTGCATCCTAAGCCGCGTATCACACACGTTCAAATTGCAAAAAGAGTGCGCACCATTAAATAGGCTTTCATTTCAGTGCAGAATTTTCTGTATCCATGTACCGTTTCAAAATTATACATTTAACGCTGTTTTGTTTTGCATTTAATTTAGCTCATTTGCATCTTAATTTTGCCCGAAATACACTCCCGACAATCTATCATTCGAGACTCTCCATCCTGCTCCCATCCACCAAGTTACATCAATCAGTACTGCCGTTCGAACTGCGGAACTCCAGAAAACGTGAACACCAGCTTGCGACATTTTCCGTAATTATGCAAATTAAGATACTGAATTGGCATATTTTTTACTCCCAAAATCCTAATCAGGAGTCGAGAACATCGTGGACCGCTTTCTTTCCACCAAGTTACAATCAGCATAGCCCTTACGGAACGCTAACTCCAATTAAATCGTACACAAGCGCCCTTGAACACGGACGTCAGGCAGACAGACACATTACTACAGACAGAACAGACAGACAGAAACAGTGACCGGCGGACAGAACAGACATACAGACGAGGACAACCAGACTAGAGAGAAAAGGATTAGCTACGTCTCTGGCCGAACAAAGTTCGGGCAAGACAATAAAGTGTAAGTAGTCTAAATCCAAAGATTTAAATCCGGTTTTGTCTGGCCCAAACGCTAACGGAAAGAGGCGATGGGCACTCTTCACGCTTAGCTTGCTCGGCACGAGACTTTATCCTTTCCTTCCTTTCCCTACGATAAACAGTGTGGCTGGATTCACCTCATACTCGCAGCAAGCCCCGTCCCTTACTCCCACTGTACTCTTACTCCCCCCTCCTTCCACTTCAACCTCATCACCCGATTCAATGCATTCTCCATCCTCAACCAACCCCTCATCTCCTCTCCTCCTCATTTGCTTCTTCCAATCTTCCTTGGGACTTCATCCCCTCCTCCTCCAAACCACCCCACCCACCTCCCACTCAAGCCCTTATTAAACATGCCTGTCATCCTTCCTCAGCACATACCCATTCCAACATACACTATTCACCTTCGCCAACCGACCACCGCTTCTATTTCCAAACCCAAGTCCTCCAGTCTTCATCCGATCCATCAACTTCACATCCACACATCACGCTCATCATTGCTCTCTTAAAATGAAGTGAAAAATCACTCTTGATTACTCTAATCGAGTGGCTTTTAGCTCTAAAAGAGCGAGCAAATGCAGCCTGACACCTACCTTGAGGGTTAACCGAGCTCAGTCTGTTACCGAGTGGCTCACAATGCCACTCTTCTTCGGAGTAAGGCCCACTCTGAACTCTTATCCGCGCGCTTTTCAAAATGACCTAACAGAGTGAGAAAAATGCTCTTTTTCGATGACTAATAGCCATCAGAACCCCGCAGAATTGCGTTATTATTTTCCGAACAACATGGCGCGATTTTCGTAGACTGCGTCACAAAATGGTTACCGAAGTTGAAATTAGTAGAAACTCATAGAGAGCTTTACTGTGAGTAATATATATGTGTTGGTCACATTCAAACGTTAACAGACAAAGTGTGGAGAGCGATTATTGTTATTACTGTTACTGTAATATCCTCGTAAATAGTAGTCTGCGCCAGGCTAGGCCAGGCCCGTCATGAACGAACGCACCACATGCTATTCATGGCATGCATTCATCAATCATGGCCTGTATTCTGCCACCATACGTGCATGTCACACTGAATCATGCCATTGTGGCCACAATATTATTCAGATCAATTCAGCGATGCTATAATTATTACCTACAGATAAATATACTCACCAACAAACAAATTCACCACACAGAATCACAACTATCAAAAAAGTGATTGGCTATTCACGCTTTCCCAACAGCTCTAAAAGAGGGACTAGTTCACTCTACAGGAGTGAACACTTCACTCTTTGCTTAAGTTATTTTTTTTTTCACTCCTTTTATTTAGTGATGCTCACTCTAAAGATTGCGTCACTCAGCTGGCTCTTTTTGGAGTGAGATTTCCCTCTTTTAGAGTGGTTTTTTCACTCTTTGCGTATTTAATAGAAGTGCTCTCGTCTGTCCCCCTCCGCAAATCCCCGATATTTACGGGCTTCTAATTAAATCAAACATACGGCGGCTGTATAGAAGATTGTCTGTTGTTTGCTGCTTAGATTTTCTGATAAGTACAAAATAATAGGAAAATGATATCCACCATACTCCTAAAAAAAAAAAAAAAAAAAAAAACTACAAACTATAAAATAAAACGTACGTAGGGCTATAGCTTTGGGGTCAAACTCAACGACGTCCAAAAAGCAAAAACGCAGTCAGGTTATGGCACACTTTTTCTTACTATATCTTTGAATGTTGTTAAAGTAACCTGAAAGATCTTTAAGTTGCCACGGTCAGAGTACATTGCAACAATACATAGTGCTGTGTAATTCATTCTAATTTGTGTTAATTGTGTTTTGTGAGCAATTCATGGGCAACAAATTCAGCTCTGAATTCTTTCCAAGTTTTACATCAATAATCTTATCCTTTTGGATAAATTCCTCTCTATTTTAAAGCAATATTAGCACATTTTTGAAAGCGCCCTCAATTTTCAAAATTTGATATTTTGCACCAGCTATGTGTGGTTATTGTTCTACCAAACGCACCTGCAAACGAGAATGCTCAAAAATGCGTATTTTATCAAATGAAGCTGATTTTTTGTAATTAGAATTGGGATCATAGATTGTACTTTAACGGCAAGCTGAAATGCTAAGTTTTTGTCCGTGCCATGCATGAAATAGTGCCACCGGGGAATCAAGAACATGACCTGAATTGACTTACCTGAACCATCGAAACTACTAATAGATGATCGTAGACTCGTCCATGGCGCTATTGGAATGGGCCGTTTCCAGCAGCCGTTTAATTAGTTATCGGAGATCTCCGCGATAACTAATATATTCTAGTTACAAATGTCCTTCTTTGCGACATATAGACATTGTAGAGCTTACCCATTCACAGCTATAGTTTACTAACCAGTACCATGCCCCGTGTAAAAACCTAAAATTTTTTGAAAAATTGGGGGCGCTCTTCAAAAAAATGCTAATATTGCTTTAAATACATTTACGAAGGCCTGCTATACTGTAAAAGAGTAAAGGTTACCTTTAATTCTGAGGGTAGGTTGGGAATGCACATCTCCATGGCTTTGCAGGCCCAAACATAAGAAAAATGTTGGATTTTTTGGGAAAAATATCAATTTTGGGGGAGAAAATCACCAAAGTTTGGGCAAATATCAGCGATTTTGGTCCAAAATTTTTTGGAAATTTTGCCCTCCAATTTCCTTTCACTTTTGCTACCCCCAAATGTCATCTTAGCCCCCCCCCCCCCCCCCCCGTTTTCCACCCAGAAATGAAGTCGGTCGCCGCCACTGCACATCTCTTTCCTAAAAGGCCACAACTCCTGCTCCTCAGGTATTTGTTTATTTCCACACATTTGTATTACAATTTAAGTTTCAGCCGTTTCACTTGTTTACACGACCCTGTCACGAAACAATTTTTGGTTGAATCTGGGCCTCTGTCTTGAAGGGGCATTTCGTGACCCAACCTCGAACCTCTAACTTACCTAAAAAAGGTTAACAATTTACTGTTTACATTAGTAACTCATTGTACCTCTCTTATGTGCAAATTTGATCGGATTCTGTAAGAAATGTACAATTTTGTTTTTCTGTCCGTAAAGGACGCAGCACAGTGGCCATTCACGACCGTGGGAAACAACAAGCAATTGCTCATAACACAAAAGCGCAAGATCGGAAAAAAACAAAAACACACAACGAACGAACCACACACCCCCCAAACAACACACCTAACCCACCACATACAACAACCCCAATTGGAACTCACTCCGCTCTCAGCCCCCCCTTCTCCCCTCCAATTTTTGAATAAGCTTTTATCAAGGATACTTTGACCTCAAATAAACATTTTCCCTCACACTTGCACCTTTAACTATATTGCCAGTCAAAATCAATACGCTGAGTCTGGGAGTCTGATATCACCTTCCCCCGTAAATTACAACCCATACATATTCACAGTTTTAAACAAATTTAGTTATAATTGCAATTTGATGCCATGTCCTGTACTGAACCTTGACAGCTCAGAGCTCAACTGCTAGCCAGGGAAATAATAGGTAGACTCTCTCCTGCAGCTCAAGGACTACAAAATCTATCTGAGAAGCCATATTTCCTAAGCTACAGGTGCAGTAAAGTCATATAGCAACTGTTATTAAAATCAATCCATTATTTTTCTTTTTTATCGAATTTATTTGAATATATACTTTTAAAAATGTGTGATTTTTTTTTTGCACATCAGTAATAGAAAAAGTGAACAAAGTTACACGCATCCTGCCTTATATATCATTTGTAGCACTAGTCCTCACAATGCCTCTCATTTTGACCAAGGTTGCTGATACATAAGATCTTAATAGAATTTCTAGTCGATTTGAGTTGAAAAATCTTGTAATTTTCTAGAATCTTGTCAAAGTTTTACTATATTGCTGTCAAGATTTTTGACTAGAAATCTGTAAATCAATTTTCATAATGCGGTATTTAAGAGTGAGAAAATGCTCTTTTTCGGAGTGAACTAATAGCCAATCAGAACCGCCGCAAATCGCGTGATTATTTTCGAACAACATGGCGGACGAGTTAGGCGAGACCGTCAGCAAATGGTTGACCGAAGTTGAAATTAGTGAAGAAATCATAGAGATCTTTACGAGTGAGTATATTATAGTGTTGGTCACAATTCACTAGCAATTTACAGACAAAGTGGGGAGAAGCATTAAATGTTATTTACTGTAATATCGTAATACTCGTAAATACGGTAGTCTGCGCAGGCTAGGACAGGCCTGTGCATGTACGCAACGAACAATCATGCATGTCATGGGCATGCATGATGACATCATGCATGTCATGCATGCCACTATCGTGCATGTCACACTGAATCATGCCAATGATGTGCCACAATATTCATTCCATGTCACCGATGCTATGATATGACCTACATTAGAAAATACTCACCAAACAAACAAATTTCACCACAGAATCACAACTATAATAAAAAAGTGAAATGGCTAGTTACGCTTTCCCACAAAGCTCTAAAAGAGTGGACTAGTTCACTCTAAAAAAGGAGAGTGATCACTTCACTTCTTTGCTTTTAAGAGTTATTTTTTTCACTCTTTAGTTAGAGTGGATCTCACTCAAAAGAGTGAAGTCACTCAGCTGGCACTTTTTTGGAGTGAGATTTCACTCTTTTAGAGTGGTTTTTTCACTATTTCGTTTTAAGAGAGTGCTCTCTCGGTCTCCTCAGAATCCCCATATTACGTGCTTCTAATTAAATCAAAACCATTACGGCGGCTGGTAATAAAGATTGTCTGTTGTTTGATGCTTAGATTTTCTGATACAAGTACCAAAAAATAATAGGAAAATGATATACACCATACTCTAAAAAAAAAAAAAAACTACAAAAAAAATAAATAAACGTACGTAGGGCTATGCTTAGTGGGGTTCAAACTCACGAGCCAAAAAAAAAAAACAAGTCAGGTTATGGCAAAACAACTTTTTCTCTAATCTGTTGATGTGTTAAGAACATGAAGAACTTTAAATTGCCAAGTCAGAGTACATTGCAACAATACATAGGCGAGGGTAAAAGTTCATTCTAATTGTGTTAATTGTGTTTTGTGAGCATTAATGGGCAACAAAAATTCATCATGAATTCGTTCCAAGTTTACTCAATAATTCTTATCCTTTTGGGGATAAATTCCTCTCTATTTTAAAGCAATATTAGCACCATTTTTTGAAGAGCGCCCTCAATTTTCAAAAATTGATATTTTGCCACAGCTATGTTGGTTATGTCTCCAAAACTTTTTTACACCTGCGACCGAGGAATGCTCAAAAATGCGTATTTATCATAAAATGAGCGATTTTTGTAATAGAATTGGGATCCTAGAGGTACTTAACGGCAGAGCTGGAAATGCTAAGTTTATGTCCGTCCATGAGAAATAGTGGCCACCTCAGAAAATGACTCTAAACTTGACTGCGCTGAACAATAAAACAACTAATAGATGAGCGTTGATACGTACATGCGCTATTGGAAGGACAGTTCCAGCAGCCGTTAATTATTATCGGAGATCCGATAATAATTATTTAGTTACAAAATCCTCGTTTGCGACACATAGAACATTGTAGAGCTTAAACATTACAGGTTATAGTTTAGTTTCCTAAACAGTTACCAATGCAACCGTGTAAAAACCTAAAATTTGAAAAAATGGGGGCGCTCTTAAAAAAAGTGATAATATGGTTTAATACATTTAAGAATGCGGCTATACTGTAAAAGAGGTAAAGGTTGTACCTTTATTCTGAGCGGTTGTAAAAGGGGGGAATTGAACATCTCCAGTGGCGTGCCAGTCCCAAACAGGAAGAAAACACACCTAGGTATGACCCAAGCGCCGTCAATGTCACCTCCTCCTCGCGGTGTCTCTTCTAGCCCCCAGACACCGCTTCCTCAGAAAAATATCCAATTGGGGAGAAGATCACCAAATTTGGCAAATCATCATGCGATTTGGGGCCAAAATTTGGAAATTTTGCCCCTCCAGAATTCCACTTTTTCCCAAAAATACATAAAAAGTAAAAAAGCCCCCCCCCCCCGTTTTCCACCCAGAAAATGACGTCTGGCGCCGCCACTGCACATCTCTTTCCTCTAAACGGCCACAACTTGCTCCTCAGTATGTTGTTATTTTCCACACTTGTTATAAGTTTATAGTGTCAGCTTTTCATTGTGTACACAGACCCTGGTAAGAACATTTGGTGAAATCTGGGCCTTCTGGCTTGAAGGGGCTTTGCGTGATCTAAAACCTCGTCCCCGGACTTAACTAAAAAAAAGTTAAACATTTAGGTTAACATTAGTAACTAATATGTACCTCTCTTATGTGCAAATTTGATCGATTTCTTGTAAAGAAATTTACATTGTTTCTGTCCGTTAAAGGACAGGACAGCACAGTGCCTCACGGACCGTAGGAAACAACAGCAAACCTAGCTTCATAACACAAAAGCGCAAGATCGGAATCACTCAAATTTGTGAATAAGCTTTTATCAAGGATATCTAGTGAAACAATCAAATAAACAGGGGTTCGAATCACAGAAATTGCACCTTTAAACTAAATTGAAGTAAAAATAATACGCTGAGTCTGGGAGTCTGATATACCTTCCCAGTAAATCACAGAACCAATACATAGCACAGTTTTAAACAAATTTAGTTAATTTGCAATTTATGGCATGCGGTATGAACCCAGTGACAGCTCAGAGCTAAACTGCTAGCCAGGGAAATAATAGGTAGACTCTCTCCTGCAGCTCAAGGACTAAAATCATCTGAGCAAGCCATATTTCCTAAAGCTAGCAGGTGCAGTAAAGTATATAGCAAGTGTTATTAAAATCAATCCAATTATTTTCTTTTATTCGAAGTTATTGATTAGTACTTTTAAAATGTGGGATTTTTTTTTTGCACATCAGATGAAAAAGGGAAACAAAGTTAAATCATCCTGCCCTAATCCTTGTACATAGTCGTAAAATGCCTCATCAATTTGGACCAAGGTGCTCTTGGTAAAATAAGTTTTAAGAATTTCTAGTCAGATTTGATGGAACAATCTTGGAATTTACTAGAATTTGTCAAATTTTACTATATTGCTGTAAAATTTTGCTAGGACAATCTGTAAGATCATATTTAAGCGGTATTTAAGAGTGTATGGATGATGTTTAGATTCCAGTCATTTACCATTTTATATCTGGCCTAAGAAATGTGACTGCATGATACACTCAAAAAATATGCGAGTCCTGAGTGAGTTTCAATCTATTGTTTGTTCATTTTACATTCGTTTTCATTAATTTCATTATTTCATGCTTACTCATTTTCACAGTGCCGTATTCTGAGCTCTGGTCCACCTTTTCATTCTATCCATTATTAATTTATCATGCTCATCCATCCAATTCGCTCATTCTATCATGATGTTCATCCATTCATCCATTAATTCATTTTGACTATACCTATGAAAAAATAAATGAAGGCATAGCTCATTGCTTCTATGACATGCAGGCCCCTAATTGCACCTCCCCGGTATTTGCTATCAAACTACGATCCTCCCAATACTGAGATGCATAGCTCAGACAAGGACTTGACGCAAGGAAACAAGTCTTAAATTTTCCATGTTTGCTTTTTTTTGTTTTGCTTGTTTTCTTGGTATCCAAGAGTCAAATATTGAAATATGCAAATAGCTTGGGGGTGAAAGTGAGGAAGGATAGGTCTGGTTGAACTTTAATAAGTTACTTTTCCAAATAAGAATGACAGAAAATTAAGGGAAAAACGGTAGTATTCAAAGATATGAATCCCCATTCAATTAGTGTTATATGTAAGTCTGATTTGTCTTTATTTCAGTGTTTATGGTCTAAGGTCATTACATAGCGTCATGCCGCTCTACCACTTTGCCGCTTGAGGATGTATTTTACGTCACTGCGCAAAAATGTCAGAATCTGAGCGGTGACCCAAGCGGCAAAGCGTGGAGCCCAATAAATCGATCTCCCTGCGCTCGGGCTGCCGCATTGCCCAAAGCAAGCAAATCGCATGGAGTTGACTTGAATTCTAACTTTGGAGCGAATGCGCTCGATTGGACGCAGTTCAAGCGATTAGTGAGCTTGGACTATAATAGCTAACCCTGCAAGCGGCGCTACACCAAGCGGAGTGTCGCTGAGAGGCAAGCGCCGTGACACTTATGTAATGACCTTTACATTTGGCATGGTACGTTAGGGTACTTGTCACTTGTTACAGGAATGCAAAAATCTGATTTTTTCCATATTCTGATGTAGCAAATCACTATAGCCTTTAATAATACCCACCAAAAATGATTAGTTATAAATGACCTCCTTTGACCGGCAGAGTGTCATGGGCTCATCTCAGTACCCCCAATCAAAGATTATGTTTGCTAAGTTAGGCTGACCATACTGAAGTATGACTTCACATGAGAGCACTTTACAGTGTACCTAACAGAATTAACATTAATGACCTCATTTGATCCTTAGATTACCTTTGACACCAAATGTGTCTACTCACTCAGCTTCAATACAACATCATTATCACCCAGTGGGTTTGATTTTGAAGTTGACTTCTCAAACCAAAAATTAACGTACACCCACCCACCCACCCCACCTCACACACCCCACCCCACCCACACCTCCATCAATACCTCATCCATCAATGTACGTCCATCCTCATGTCCATCCCGGCCATCCCTCTATCCATCATCCTCCCTCCATCCCTCCATCCCTCCCCCCATCCCTCCATCCACCATCCCATCCATCATCCATCCTCCCTCCATCCCTCCATCCCTCCGTCCCTCCATCCCTCCATCCATCCATCCTCCATCCCTCCATCCACCATCCTCCATCCCTCCATCCCTCCCCCCATCCATCCATCCATCCATCCATCCATCCATCCATCCATCCATCCATCCATCCCTCCATCATCCATCCATCCAATGTCTGCCTGCCTTCCACAGTACCAGAAGTTATCAGATCTATATACACACACTAACAATGTTTACAGTTCATGGGTTGTTGCATTGTTGGTCAAAACAGTGGATTAAAATTAATAGAACACTGACATGCATATTCGGGTATGCATTCCCATGATATGTAAGCGCTAAAATAGCTACTCCATGCCAAAAACCGGACAAAATAACTGTATATATCAATTTTAACACAAAGTTTGTCCCGTAATTTTCTTTTGTCAAGGTACAGAAAAATGGGTAAACAACAGTCACTCTAAGCATGCCACCGTGATCAAGCTGTCTGCTAAGAAGCGACAAACTTGCTATTTTTCACACTGTAACTGCATAAGTAATCATTTTATTCTCATTATTTTGAACATTGTTAAAAAAAAAAAAAAAAAAAAAATTTTAGTAATTTTTTAGGGCTACCCTGTCTCGAGAAAATTACTACATACAAACAAAAAAAAACAAATTGATACCTGCCTGGTGATCTTGTTCACACTGGCTGGATCCTGGTTCCTACTAGTCTAGGTATAAAACCACAAACAACCTTTGTGGTCGATGCAGTGTTGTGCTACTCAGATCGACAGCCTTGATCAATTGCTTTGTGGGTTTGGAATCTTCCCTTGTATAAAACTCCTATAAATTTTTTGCAAATGCAGAAAAATCTGACCGACTGTACAATGCGCTCTTTGCAGATTTGAAACGTATTGAACTTCCTAGTGGAAGCATGGAACATGCTAGGTGATTGGGAGACAAATGAGGTGGTTTTACTAGAGTGGAATTCTTGGCATTTTTTTTTAGTATTTATTTTTTAGGGCATATATGCTACCACTCCTTTATATATGATGACACTATATCAAAAACGTGTGAACCATGAATGAAATTTATAGGCGCCTTGAACAAGCTAAAGCATCCTGGAGAGTATTTTTTTTGTATGCCAGATAAAACCACGACCTTATCACTTATGTATACAGACAACTCAATGATGCCCTGTGTCTCTCTCTTGGCTAGCTCTCATCTGGGCGACACAATGTCACTCTTTATAGCACCACTTAACCGTTTCCTGGCAGTGTCGCATATTTCATTGTCATTAGCCATTACTCTATTACTACATTAGTTCCAAGGGAGACATCTTGAAATCAGACCACGCATTGAGATTTTTAAAGCTGAGGTACAAGATTTCATTTAAGTCAGGACGTTTGGATTACATGCGTGCTTATATTTACTGAAGCAAGATTTTCCTTGGTAATTTCTTTGAGGATATCAAAGAACACACCTTCCCAGTCTCCAATAAAAAGCAAATATTATTAAGCCAGAGATGACGTATCACTTCTTAAAGTGCACTGCACCCCTTTATGCCCTAATTTTTTATCTGTCGGTCGCCTAGCACAACATCGTATATTTACTTTCTCTCGATTCTATGGCATAAAAATTTTTGGGGTTGGTTTTATTTATGTGGGCAATGTCCTGGATAACCCAAGATAGCCTCTACAGGAAGCTTATTCCATTTGGACGGAATTAGGACAGTCAGGGGTAATTACCATAGAACTTTTTAAAGTGCACTGGCACTTTTTCAGAAAATATGAAATTTCTACAATTTTCTCGGCAAAGTATAGTCTTTTAGGCCATTGGAAGAATAGAAATATATTTGGGGGCTATTCTCAACACGTACTCCACTTCAATTTGAAAATCGGAAAAACAAAGTCGCACAAAAATTCTTTATCATACATTTTTGATTAGCTAACATATCTCAAACACATGTGAACAATAAAGTTATTAACATCCCACCACTCATCCATATTTTTACAATTTGAACCTCAAATTATGTGTGATTTCCCCTTTTTTGGCCCTAGTATTACGTTATCCAATATCATCTTTGATAAAATTTTGATTTTAAAAAGAAAGTTTTAACTACTTGAAATTCATGATTTTCTTACATAATGGTACGAGATATATCAGAAATGCGTGGGCGTACCAGACCTTGCAAATGGGGGGGGGGTGAAGGGGTTCCAAGGCTTTTTTGAGGGGAAAATTTGGGTCCTTCTCATATACCTGTATAAAAAGTTTCTTTGAAGGGGGGCAAGGGTTCTGTTTGGTGGGGTTGCGCCCCCTGCCCACTGGTTAGCACGGCAGAAATGCTTATGGGGAAAGCAATTGCTGGTATGAGACAAATTTTGTACTTAAACGGCAGTCTTTTCTTTAAGACTATTTTTGTGTTTTTTATCGATCTTATGAAAAATTTCCAAACAAGACAAGATCTTTTTTTTTTCAATACTGATAGTAAGCTGGTCTTCCTGATTGTTTAATTTATTTGCT
>JAMKCH010050468.1:0-11672 GCA_023653785.1 Ophioderma brevispina
TTTTGGAGGGAAAAAATTCATCAATTATGCAAATTAGATTACTAATTAGCATATTTACACCCAAAATCTAATCAGGTTGAGAACTCATCAATCTGTTCTTGGACCAAGGTTACATCATCGTTAGCCAGATAAATTGTACACAATGTTGACATTTTTGTGCATATTGCCTTTTCCTTGACCTTTTTTCCCGTACCCCTGACAGGACCCAGGGGAGGACCGTGGTTGGGGGGACTGAATTACAAGGTGAGTTGGGGTATCCCCTCCAACAATATACCAAAAGTTGGCTACTCTAGCCACCCAGAAAAAAAGATAGGCCAAAAGTTCCAGGGTTAAATTTTTATCACGGACATACGGACATACATACGGACGACCATACTACGGAGGAAACATACGGACGGACTACGGACGGACATAGGGACGAGCCCATTTGATAGGTCGTCCCCTCCCGAACGTCGTTCGGCGGAGGACAATTACAAACTTTGATCCAGCCACGTAAGTTGAAAAAGGTCAAACCAAAAGGTGAATACAAAAATGTTTGACACACATAGACAGACACACATTACAGAGAGACACACTAATCATGCCGACATAAGGTCTTCCAATGCATCGACGACCTAAAAACCTCTAAGCAGCACTTATATAAAAAACAAATCCCTTTTCATTACTAGGACATAACAGGTTTTTGAGTGGACCTCCTCCATGAAACAAGGTATATTGGAAAATAATTTAATTTGCGAATTATAAGGTTTATAATGCATCTTTCCACAGGAGGTAAAACATATGGTTATTAAATGATATCAATCTTGATTGATACAAATAGAATAATCAAAATTCAATCATCTCATCAGTACCAGCACAAAAGGGACCACTGGACATTTTACTGATTTCAGTCTACCAATTGATTAAAAAAAAAGCAGTTAGTGTCCAACTTGGCGTTAATGCCCAAAAACACTGCATGATGAAACGTCTGTGTGAAAGAAGTACATTATTGCTTAATAATACATAAAAATAGAAAATATAAAAAAAATAAAAAAAATAACCCCATTTTTTTTAAAAAGGGCTTTCAAATTAACGTACTGACCCGAGTATAGTCCCACCCTTTTTTAGCTGAAAATACCTTGAATATTGGGGGGGGGATAAGCATGAATCTGCCCGAAGCCGGAGTCAAATGTCTTGGCCTACTCGCGACATACAATAGTATTACAGCCACTTCATGACTTCCGAATTTTGAAGACTACATGTTGAAAAAAATGCCGTTTTTTTTTCGATGTACGTAGTTTCCACCTCATTCTGAAGTAGATTACATCTTTTGTCATGTAAATAACCATGACTATTAATGAAAATTTAGGATTTTTAAGCAAAAAACGAACAAAATCGTCGCACAACTGAACCAATTTGCTATCTGTGTATTGGTGGCAGCCATATTGATTTGCGCCATCATAGGGCCCTCTGACCGTACATGCCTTGTCAAAATATTCTTCGTGTTAGAAACCAAATCCACCAAAAAAACATTTTATTAAGAATTTATGTAAAACTGATCATTTTATTGACATGTTATTTCTTATACTGAAATATGGAAAAAGAGCAAAAGAGTGTAAGTGAAAAAATATGGTTAGAATGCAATCTGATGAAGTAGGAAGGCCTTGTGAGTTGTTGAACCAGAAACCAGTCTCTTCTGATCAATCTCCGGACCACTTCTTGCCGTGTTCTAATCGTAAATGTATGTTTTTGCACCAAACTTTTAATGGTTTCCAACGTCAGTAGGACATTATTGAGATGGAATCTTAAGATTAAATATGGAATTTTCGTTTGGAAAATGCATTCATATGAGTTCAAGGGGGACTAAAAGGTTTGTTTGAAAATAGGTTTCTGAATTTTTGCAGTCGTGTAGGCCAATTTGTTGGATGGGATAATAAACGGAATACTTTCGATTTTCTGAAATTTCCTTAAAACTTAGGGGTGGGATTTACTCGAGGCATGGGACGTAATGGGTCAGTATGGTAATGTCATGAGGGGTCACATAAAAACATTGCGATTAAAAGTAAGTCCTACCCAAGGTAGGAATGGGTTCTTATATCACTGCTAAGTTTTCTTAAAATAGGCAATGATGCACTCAATATCACCTTAATGTCTGTTCACCTTAAGTGCCCAGTTTTTATTGTTACAAAGGAAAAGAATATTCACAAAAGTTTTTCTTTCATCAGCACAACTCAATTCCATATACCATTTCTATTCATTTTCAGAAGAAAACAAAAGCAAACAGGATCCACTTACCTAGTGCAAAGGGTCAATTTAAAAACACATTTAGGTCTAAGGCAATTGAGTAACTTTCTTTCAAGACTTTTTGAAATTTCTTTCCATGAATTTTGAATTGACTCTATAACAATAAAAACTGGGTATCTAGGTTAATTAGACAGTAGTGCAATCCCTTAAAGACACTATCAGGGATCCACCCGAAAGAGTCAAAATATTTAAAATTGCAGGAGTAGCTTAAAAGTAAAGGTTAAGTCTGTAGAATTCTTATGCAAAATCTAATTTTTTAAATATTTTTTTTTATTTTCTGATTTAGCAAATCACTGATAGTGCCTTTAATTAAGGATGTTGCATAACTTGCATCAAATTATGTAGAAACTCCTCACTCATACACTATAAGGACTGCAGTAAAATAGTCCAAAGAAATATGACCTGTAATTGGCCATCAAGAATGTACTTTCAAATGTTTTTGGCCCTCAAGTTACCCAATTTATCACACTGTGCAAACTTAACAGTGTTTCTACACGTACACGCAATAAATACCCTGTAACCAACATTCCAACCAGTGTGTTTCTACTGAAGCTCAAAATGGTGAATAAATACCATCACTGCACTTTTGCGGTGTGATGACAAAAATACTTAAAGGGGCATTTCGTGATCCACAGCCTCGTCCCCCTAACCTACCTCAAAAAGTTGAGATGTTTATATGAACTGAACCGTTAGCCTTAGTAATCCATGCGTACCTAATCTTACGTGCAAATTCGGTCCCGTCTGTAAGAAATTCGCAATTTTGTATTTTCTGTCCTTAAACGGACAGAAATTACAGCACAGTGGTCTATGGGACTGTGGGAAACCCGCATCTGCTCATTACACAAAACCGCAAAAAGGCGCTATGCCTCTTCTGAATCACCCACTTGAGATTACCAGCACAACACTTTCATGGCAAAAGCCCCTGAAAGAATTGCCTTCATCGCTGCCAATCTGCATGAAAGGGGCAGTGCCTGATTGGGTTGGTACATTTTGTAACCCCCACTTTACCTGACCCAACTTGGAATTCAGCAGCCTTTACGGAATAAAGTACAGTATCACATGCACTTTATTCCGTAAAGGCTGCTAAATTCTGAGTCGGGTCAGGCAAAGTGGGGTCACAAAACATACCAACCCTGCCTGATTCACCAATGGGGAATCTACCTACTCGACAAGCCATTTGGGATTCATTTCCATGTGGACGCACATTACACTCGGCACACAGTAAATAACTATTGAACAATTCTGGCAGCGACTGTAAATGTGGATCAGTTGCTTAACTTAACATTATAGGGTCCCACCCCAATGCTACATTAACACCAACCTGTCCTCCACTACTAGCCCCATCAACCCCGATATTTTGAAATAAATATATAGAAACATTTTTTAAAACTCATATTAGCTGAATACCTTTGTTGAATTACCCTTTGGATAACATGAGTGAAAACAGACTTCTTTTTGGTTACCAAGAATTATTTTGTATAGACCCAATGCAATACTATGTCACATTGTAGGGAAACCTTGACTGCCATCGGGAGCAAATACCAAAACACAAAAGGCCACCTGTTTAACACAGGATTAAGCAGGTGAATTTATTGTAGTACTGGAATGTTAATGTCTTGGCCTACATGGAAAACAGCTGCTTGCAAGTGAATTAGATGCAAAGAATTTTTTGGAAATAAAGGCTAGTTGGGTGGAAATGTTTCTTGTGAAAGAGAAAATGGTACTGATATTCATTTTTTGGTAATACTCTTTTGACAATTCCTTAATCCCAAAACAAAGTTCATAAATTCTTATGACACCAAATTGCTGCATTTTGGAACATCCGTTTCCATGGCGACACTTTGACCTTCTGCTTCCAGTCACTTGGCATCCATGGCCACTGCCAAACCTGAAGAGTACAAAAAAAAGACAGCATATCACTAACACTGAACATCTTTTCAATCTATTCAAAGTTGTTTGGTTAAAGATGATTGTAATTTATATTTATTTTGCAACTTAAATTTATGCTTCATATGGCATTTCAAATATGTATATTTATCATATACATGTAATATGTCCATAACCAACTTTATTTTGACTTGCTTTTTATGGTAGAGTAAGCAGAGTTGGTCTTGATCATACATGAACTTTTATTAATAAAACACCTACACATTTAGCCTTGATGTGGACCATATAATGGCTTGAACAAACTTAATGTCAGGTCAGGCTTTTTTTTTGGGGGGGGGGACTGCAACTCTTATCCTGGTAACCAATACTACCTGTCCCATGGCCGGCTAAACCGTCAGCCCATCAGGTTTATAAGGAAATCCAATGAGGGTAGCTGGTTACCCTGGTAGAACTAAAAAGAAGATCTACCTACAAGGGCGTTGGCTCTGGAGAGCTAACGGTGGCCATCCAGCACACTGATGTCAGGATGGGCATCCGGTCAATTAACCTTTGCTCCAATAAATCCTCACACAGCATTGTGTGTATACAACAGAACTATCAGTTAAAACTCATTGTTTTATGTTGCGATCACTGAATATTTTGATGTCATTTAACTAAAAAAAACACATAAGTACCATAACTTGGTATGTTTTCATGGTGATTGTCTTACAGAAAGCTGATTAAATCTTTCTCCTATCGAGTTATGAAATTAATATGTAAATAGGCATTTTCCACAAAGTACCCTACGCTCTGCTATGAGTTTCACTGCTTACCTGTGTGCATCTCTCTGGATGAGGCATCATAGCAAGATGGCGTCCATCAGGTGAGCATAGGGCAGCTATTCCATCTGGAGACCCGTTAGGATTCAACGGGTACTGCATCGTAGGGTTACCCTGATCATCCACATATTTCAATGGAGTGAGATTACTTGCCTTCACGTTATCAAGGATAGCATCCGATGCAAACTTCATTTGACCTTGGGAGTAAAAAGTACATAAAAAGAGCAATGTTTACTTTCAAAGTTGCATGCTATTTGTTTCACTGTTGTTTGTATTTTATTGGTTGGTTCTTCCAAACTGTCAAAATAGGTTTGAGAATGAATTACTCTAGAAGAGAACATTTTCATGAGGTTTATTCAGGCATGTAATCAGGATCTCGCACCCCCTGGGAGGCTGGGGTGCGGATCCTGGGGACGATCCAAACCACAATGACAAAGAGTCCAGGGGTCGCTTAAGGCCCCGGCGGGATCCAGGGGCAGAGGCCCAGTGGGGTGCAGGGGCATAGCCCCTGGAAAAATATATATTTTTTCGCAATTTGAGCCTTATTTTTCAATGCATTTTCCTTCTTTTCCCCTTTTGTTTTAGACCCCCGTGGTGCGCCAGCACCCCCTGGTTACGCACATGTTATTTTCACCCTTTTTGTGGTTAACTTCAAAATATTGAATTTAAAAGTCTGCAGAAATATTTTTGCCCAACAGGGCTCAATGTACAGCTTTTTAAAACTATGAATATAGCAAACTGCAAAACTGTTCAAAACAGCAAACAACATGAAAGATTAATACTACTGATAAATCATGCTATACAGTTGCCCTGTTGCTAGTGCCTGGCTATGTGATGACACTATTGTGTGTTTTTTAAACGACATTGTATAAGAGATAAACCCTCATCCTCTGAAGGGGGTGGTTACTACCCCATGATCAATTACTGCATCCAATCTCCTTGAACACGACCATGAATAAAATACTAACTTCTTCCACAAACTACATTTTTGTTATCATTGTTTACTTCTGACATCATCATGATGTCATTGTATATAACATCAAGCAAATATGTATGCAATTAGATAGACCAGCTAAGACCCCCAAGCAAGTAATCTGGGAGGTTGAATCTGCACACAGGCACACAATGTCTGAGATTTTTTCTGGAGATGTGTGCCTGTGCATGTTATGTTCTAATTGTTCTTGTGGGCAATGTGTGTTTCTTGATAAGCTATCATGTATGAGAACAGATATTTGGTAACAGACCACTGATTATCACATAAAAAATTCAAATACATCATGCTCATCATCAAAAACCTAATTTTGATTACTTTTAAGCAAAATAATTAAAGTATTAAAATAGACAATTTGCACTGATTCCAAAATTCAGCTCAAGTGGGACCAAATCAGTGAACTTTCACTCAGTGTTACCTGTACTAACTCACAGTTCACTGTGCAGATGATCCACTATATGAAAGTTCATGAATAAGGTCTTGATAAGGCTTGTGGGATCAGCCAGGGATCCTAAATAAATCGGGATAGGACACTCGATCAAGAAAATGGAGGCATACTGCATGAAATCTGTAGCTTATAGTTCGCCAGTCGTCCGTGGCGCTATTACGCTACGTCATCCCCGGTCATTTGTCATGCTGCATAAATTATTACGTCATGCTGCATAAATTATCAGCTAATTAGGTAGCTTATCGAAAATGGTGGCGCTATCACCATCGATATCAAAATCGTCTATGGGCATTTGTACACAGTGTCACCCGCCTGGATCAGTTCAAATCATCTATAACAGAAAACTTGACCCAATGGGTGTTTTGAAAATGTAATAAACTTTGTTTGCATTAAAATATGTGACGTGATCAAGCTATATGAGTCGTTTCACTAATATTGATTTTGAGATATAGCAAATTATAGCAATCAACTTCCTTTGTATTTTATTGCTCGCACAACACTAAAATGACCATATCTTAGGAACTTTAAGCTCAATTCTGATGGGGTTGTTCAGCAAAATGTAGCTCAGAAAATACAACGTTCACCAAACTTGTGTCGTCTGCCGTCGCAGTTTGTCGCCAAGGTCACATGAGGTCACCGACAAGTGGGACATTACCAAAGTGTCAGGAAAATCGATTGATATATGTAAAAACATCAAACAGTTTGATAAATCTGACAATTTTTGGCCTCTAATGACCTCTAGGTAACCTTTGACCCCACTCGTGAGAGGGGTAACCGTGCGGCACTAACCAAGGACTATAAGTGCCATGAAAATGTGTGCATGTATGTTAAAACAGTGGACAATTATGTTTAGGGTTAACATTTGGGTTAAAGGCTGACTCAGAGATTTCCCGATGAGGGTGTACTCAATTTTCAAACAAATCATGTTTTTTGCATGTACATAATGTTTGTCCATATACTAATCATTGTGAGAAATAACTAAGCTCAAATCGAAGTCCTTCATATAGAAAATCACAACTTTGTTATAAAATTCCGGATCCGGAATTTTTTGTTATACACGGTATCCTATGGCACTGTTATACTGT
This sequence comes from Ophioderma brevispina, assembly GCA_023653785.1. Classification (NCBI taxonomy): domain Eukaryota; kingdom Metazoa; phylum Echinodermata; class Ophiuroidea; order Amphilepidida; family Ophiodermatidae; genus Ophioderma; species Ophioderma brevispina. Next base: position 7,513 of record JAMKCH010050468.1, read on the forward strand.
GCATTAATGTTTACTGTATGAAAACAGAAAAATACCCGGATTTCATCTCTAACTTTGGATTTGAACATTCAAGGTGACTATCCTTAGTTCTAGATGACTATTTTTAATTTCTACTCAAAACAATTATATTTCGAAATCTCTGAGTCAGCCTTTAACATATTTACCACAGAGAGACACACAGAGAGACAGATACACATATATACAACCAAAGCAATCCTTATGTGCCGACACAAAAATGACAGATGAAGTGCAATTGAAAACTGAATTTTGATTTTGCTTGACAAATGTCTAAGTTTGCTCGATCACATTACATAAATACTCACCATCACCATGGGCCACCCAGATTCCCATAACTGAGTCCTGCATCCCCTGGAGCATGATGGCAGGGCTGGGTTGTATCTTGACCGTCACAAAGCGAGATTCAAATCTCTCTGACTGGTTGGGGGACAAAACTACTCTGTTGTTTTAGACAGTGGTGGATTTCCTGCAATCATCAGAAAGGAGAGGAAGAATAGTTTTGATTTATGTCGCAAGTTTGTTAGCAGATTAATGTCCCAGTTTTTTTAGCAAGTTGCTGAAGAGTCACTGCATACTCAGGCTACTTGTATACATCTACAATATGACCCCATACATCACAGTTTAATTTGAATCTAGCAACTTTATGTTAATCCATTGGCAGTGCCAGAGGGGGCAAGGGAATTTGCCCCCTATTTTTCTTTTCTTGCATCCCACCCCTTGCCAGACAAAAAAATGACAAATTCTTGGCAAAAATCACAGTCAATTTTGGGGCCAAAAACAAATCTCACAATTAAGGCAAAAAATCATTGATTTTGGGCCTTTGCCCCTCTTTTCTCCCCCAGGAAAAAGAAGTCCGCATTACCACTGCTTAAGCAGCAGGTCAACAAGTGAAACGTTTTCTCTTAAAAACACACACTTTCATGAATTTTGCTTACAGAATTAAAATCTAAATTTTTATCGCATTTTGTCAGGTCGGTTCCTTTGAGGGCCTGCTACTGGTATCACGGTAACCAGTACCACCTGTCCGCCAGGGCCGAGTTGATGGCGGCTAAACCATCACCCAAGCCATTGAATTTCCTAAGGAAATCTGATGAGGAGGGTAGCGTGGTTACCCGGTAGAATGAAAAAGGATCTCGCTCAAGGGCATTTGGCTCTGGAGAGCTAATGGTGGCCTCATAGCACGTGCTGCTTGCAATCATGGGTTTTTTTGGAGGTTGCCCAAGGCTAGGCCTACTGCCGAAAACTGTGGATTGGCATCAGGGAGGGCATCCGGTCAGATATCTTTTGCTCCACCTAAATCTTCTCAAAGCAGTATTGCTGAGTGTGAGGTATATCCAGTGCCACCCCCATTACGGGGACAAAACCGGATTTAAAACTTGGTTTAACTAACTTACATTAAAATAATGGCAATTCCTTGTTTTGCCCTCGTGACGTCACAGTGACCAACCTATCCCATTTTTAATATTCCGTTATTCACGCGTTACGAGCTTTATTCCGTCAGTGATTTAGGTGGTCAATGACGTCCCGCTGGGCCAAAGAAGACATTCTCTTTCTCTAAATAAGAATACCAAAGACACACCAATGTAATTCTCTTTCCTTTCCTCACCTCCATTCTGATTAGCGTTTGTTCATTTACATCCGGTCTAACCCTCCTAGATAGTAGCATTAGCGACAGCCATTACATACACCCAATGAGAAGGTATCACTCCTTGCTTTGAAACAATCAAACTGAGCTCTCACTGTGGGATTGATAGGATCGAGCTGCTGCCCACCTGTACAAAAAGAGGGTTAGAATGTAAAGAGAAAAATATCTAGAAAACATTAGAAAAATAATTTAAAAAGTCTTAAAAACTTTAAAAAAATAAAGAGTGTGCTCAAATCTTTTTTCACACATTTTGCAGGATTTCTTTTTTTAATTGCATTAGGCGCTGATTTTCTTCTGGTTGCTCTGCTATTGTGTTTTTTTTAGTTTAAGGTCATGGCCCGATCCGTAAATCGCCTCGTCCATCAAGAAGCCCAGATTTACCGGACGTGGTCAAATTTTGGTATCAGAAGAAGGTACTATTTTTCTCACTTACCCTTTGAAAAGCTTAGAGCCAAAGATGTTTGGTTTGGAAGGTTGAGCGAAAATGCGCCGCCATTTTCTATCTACGGCCGCAGCCGAGATGCTGTTCACCATATTGCGCCAAATGTCCCTGCTTGTCACTAGGTTGGGGATGCCAGACGGATCCTGCTGGATGCCTCGAGCAACCACATCAATGCAGCCAAAGGGGGCGACGACCCCCGCTTTGGCACGGCAACTTCCAACATGCGCGTCCAGACACCCCTGGCCAATCGCACGACTACAGCGACCGCAAACCGTGCACTGCACCGGGCAACAGACGCACGAAACCGGAGGGCATCTCCATACTCTGTTCCCTGGTCTTGTGCTCACGCCAGGACATTGCCTTGTACTCGCACAAGAAGCTTGGTGCAGGTGCCATCCGCTATCCTGTAGCTCTTTCTCATGGTCCAGGTCCCAATCCAACACAGACACTCTCTACACAGGCTCCAAAGAATTTCAGCTTTCAGCCTTTGGTCTCCATATTATTTAACAGTACTCTAACGGGGCTTACAAAATCACGTTTTTTATCTCTCGCATCAAACCGGTATGAAATATCGCGCGGAACTTTACAGATGGGGTTTTGGAGTGAAGTCAATCATATCAGATGAAAACTTCATATCCCCTAAATCGGTGGCCCATCCCCATTTAATTAACATCAAAAGTCCAAATTAGGCCTGTTGCAATAGTGCTATGCAACAAATCTGATTTCTCATAGCAATGGACCTGTTTTTTTAGCAATGGACAATGGTTTTTAAACACAACCTTTTTTTACCCCCTAGGACTAGGCTTGAGGTGTTTAACCCTTGAATAATTGACATATGCAACTAATGGCGCAAGAGGTACATGGATTCTATTCATGAGGTTTGGATCATTTTGGAATTGAGGGAAGCTTGGGTGGCCGAGCACAACTGCTGCCGTGCAAGCATTAGTGTACGTATGTTAGAGTGACAGGAGACACCAAAGCCTAGCTTTTGTCACAAAATGACCACAGCAGGAATAGCATCCATGGTATAGATATTGCAAGCTGTATTAAAATGGCATCATTTGTTGCATACAGCAGTATTCAATGATGACAGAAACATTCATTAGCTCTGTGTATTGGCTGGTAGCTTTGTAAGGCATGTTTAGCATGTGTGAAAATTGATAACTTGGAACTCAGGATCAAAATCAGCATTGAAGCTTGTTTATTATTAATTACCTATTTTAATGCAGTTATTTGTACAGAAATTTGTCATTTAAAAAAGTGTTTACAATTCTGACAAAAGATTTGTTAAGGTATTTGATTAAAAAGCACCAAATATTGGTGAAAACAGAAAGGTGGGGCTATTGGTGATATAACAGATACTTCGCAGCCCAGGATGTTGAATTTTCTACTGCAAGGTCAGATATTTCTGCACTTGAATTAACAGCATGCTTAGAAATAGTCAAAAACACATTATGTTTTATAAATCATTTAACTGAGGCCTGATTTCCTTTCCAATGTTGACTGAAATATATGCATTTCCCTTCTGAGAAGTGGAAAGCCCCAAATTACCATAATAACACCCCTAAAAGAGAAAATGGTCTCGACCAGTGACCCCAGGTCACACCCTGTCGACCATAGCTCTTCCTTAATTCCGTTTTGGCTCATGCCCACACGGACGCGCGTACATATCATGCTGTGGGGCGGGCCTGGAAGTGGGAAGTCAACATTGGAAAGGAAATCAGGCCTCAGTTAAATGATTTATAAAACATTAAATAATGTGTTTTTGACTAAATCATTACACTGAGCTGATTTCCTTTACACCAATGTTGACTGAAATATATGCATTAACCCCCGTTGAATGAATAATTTCAATCAACACCAGACTGGCTCACTCAGTCGGAGGTGGAGCATGATATCCCAGAGCAGTCAACAGAATGCAGCCAAAGGCGAGACATACACTAAACATAAAGAAACCTATGTTAAGGGCCTAAAGGCATTAACATAAGAAAATCGGGGACATAGATGCTCACCTGACAAACGGAATACTCCGGGGCGAGCGTCATAGTCGGCAAC
>JAMKCH010050469.1:0-22984 GCA_023653785.1 Ophioderma brevispina
TGAGAGACCTGAATTTATGAGCTGCTCAACTATTCAAAGCACGCAACAATCTGCAGACAATCCAGGCAGACATTGAGATCTTGAATCAAGACTACAAGAAGCAAGCTAATGGGCTGTGGACTTTTGTTGAAAAACATGTAGAAGCCAAGGGTTTGTTTAGTTATAAAAGTAATGTCAAAACTTCAGGCGATAATGTGAGGATTTGTTAGACTATTTGCTTTTAGTCCAAATTGTTTTTTTTGGTTGGAGCTCTTTCGATACATTATTCAAGCATTAATAGTAGAGATGAGCACTTCCTTTGTGCTATCACCACCATGTGTGCATGCCTTCATCAAGATAATTTAATGAAGGTATGATTGGAGATGGGAATAAATATTGGTGTGAAGGACTATTACACTTGTAATAATTCCCATGTTGTGCCAAAAACAAAACCAGTATTATTCAATGTCTGCATATAAGTTGTCATTTTTTATTTTCCGTTGAAGACAACCACTAACATTAGAAGAATCTCGGAGGCTAGTTTCAGTGTTTACAATCTCTATTGCGCACTGCAGTCAAGGTCAGATCACCGTGCTCACAATGAAATAAGCAGTGACCTACAGTTTGCTGTGAAGATAGGAACGCTGTCATCCACAACATGCTGTACCACAATATGCGCGGACTTGATCCTACATGTATACTCAGGTTATTGCCAGAACATCTTAGTCTATATGCTGACTACATGAGACAAAATATTTTTAAAAATTACATAATCAGATGTTTTTGGTGATATGCTTCCACGTGAGGGAGAAAAAATCATAAAAACTGACTATATGGGTTATGGTCACCCACTTTTTATTATGGTGACTGCATTTTTTTATAAACAATTATCAAATAAAATAAATGTATTATTATTCTAAAGTCCCGAACAGTCAGGTTTTTGTCTTGCATAAGAAACATGACAATTTTATGGCTTGATTGCATGATAACATTTTAGTGAATGTTGTGCTGTTCATTTCCTCATGTAATTCAGCTGTTTTTTCGTTCTTGTGAAGTATGTTGTGTAATTCAGTTTCCTGACTTGTTTGTATTAGCAAGAAGGAGCAAAACTGATCTTTCCAACATGGAAATTGGTGAAGAGAAAAAGCATCTGAGGCAGAAATGACAAATGTGTTCACTTTAAAAGCACTCTAACTTCATTCAGTTGTAAATGATTCTGTAAAATTCTTCACATAATTGTTGTAGTTCAAGACTGTTACTAAAATATGTACATATTGCAGGGGTTCTCAATAGGCGGCCCGCGGGACAAATCCGGCCCGCCAACGATATTTTTGGCCCGCAACTTCCCTCTAACTAGTTGAAGGGAAACATAAGAATTTCAGGTGTATTTGGACATCACAAACCCAACCCTATTCCATTCAGGAAGTCATTTACTGAACTTACCATAAACTTTTTGGAACTACAAAAAATATCTTTGCGACAATTGTAATTATGTTATTAGACCACAAGAAAAAAATAATGGCGAATGCAGCAATTGAATTTGGTGACAAATTTGGGCTCCACAATAATGATGTGGAGGGACTATGCATTGTGATTCATGGCAGATGGGGGGGGGGGAATGCATGTAGGATGGATGTCTACACAGGAAAGAGAAAATCATTAATCCACTCTACCCTCTAAAAAAGAATAGTCAATGCGCTCCAGGTGGCAGGGTGATAGAACATGAAGATTGTCATGCGCTGTATATGCTTTGGAGAGGTATGACATTTAATGAGATCATTTGAATCTTTTCAGTAAAAGTGATTAAACCACCATACCACATGAAAAACCAATTGGCCAACAGTTGTGGTTGCCATTACACACCGTGTAATTCTGGTTATTTCTGAATTTTTTTCTGCACTTCCTCAAGATTTTATGTGAGCTTCACTCCTGCATTTTCTAAGCCCTGCATAAGAGGGATCTTTTGCAGTTTTCCCACATTGAAAATTTCAAAACCAAAAACAAGACACTTTGTTGTTTGCAATCAAGCCCTGATAAAACCTTCCTCTCTCTTTACTGTTAACAAGGTATGTGTGGAGATGGTCTTGCAGTGAGGAAGTACACCAACTACCAGACAGTTGATTCACAAGGAAGGAACCTGAAAACTCTGGAGAAAACATTGAAACACATCCGCAATTATGTCCACGATACTTACTCACTCTGTGTAACAGCCAGTTGTCCAGACTGCAGATAGAATCCTATGTCCACCAGTTGTTTCTCAGAAGTACAGAGTTGGTGAATTGAACAATGAAAGTTGCAAGGGTCACAGGTAAGATGCGGATCCTTGGTTTAAAATTTTTGAAAAGGTAAAGGTCGGCGGGGTAGAACGTACGTCGCTGTGTGCGAGCATCAGTCTTGATTCCCAAAACAAATTTTGTAGGAATCATCTAATTCACTACCATGTTAAGAATCAAAATTGATTCACGCTAATCAGTTACGAGAATCTTTTGCGAGAATTGATTTTCGGATTCTCGACGAAATTCTAGCCCGGAAGGGCACTCTAAAGGTACTTAGGGTTTGCTTGCATTTCCCAAAGATTAACATTAAACTTGAAGCTTTAAGTGGTTTTAATAGGCTTATGCTGATCCATTGATTATCAAATTTTGATGAATTGTGGGAACAGAGTTTTGATAAATTTGCTCCTTTTACATCCCACAATGCATCAGATAGGATAATCGATGACCAACAAAAACTTTTATGGCGTAATTATTTTTTTCAGCCAATATTTTTGCCCCACCAGACCAAAAAAACACTAGTGCTCAAATCCAGAAGCTGAAGCAGTGTATATCAGTGCTGTTTTCATTTCAGAGGGCGGCCAGTCACAGATGAGGAATTCCTCACGATTCCCGAGGTTGGCTAGCAATAATGGTGAGTTACCTAGCAGCCCAAAATTAAGTAACTAATAGTCTTGGTCAAGAACGATCTCGCTTTGAATTGTTTTCACCAGCGAAAATGTTGAAATCATAGCCTAAAACCATGGACTACTATTATATTGTAATCCAAAACTGGCTGAAAATCCCACAACAACGGTGCCAGTGCAGTGCTGCAAATGCTACTGGGGTCATTATTGTTATTCGGTAACGTAATTGAAAAGACGAGTGATGCTGCAAATGCAGCGGAATTTGGGCTTAACCGAAGTCTTGGCTAGTTTGTAAATTTTTTCTGTGATTACCAAATTCTTCGGCAGGGGGTGTTTCCATATACGGCGACAATGAATCATTCAAGCCGAAAATAACCAATCAAAGACGCGATGCAACGAGGTAGATTACTGGATCAAGATGTCATTCCAAATACAAAACAAACAAGATGGCGAGGAGGTAGCCTCGCTGTGATCGATCGTGAAGTTAGAAATTTCTATTATGGGGAGGAGATTCATGTGTGTTTGGGAATATAGTAATTCGTAGCGGAGTGATTCATACACATGGAAGGCTTGCGCATGGGTCGGCCCAAGGCAGCCTGGTGTATTGTGTGGGGGGAGTGCATGGGCGGCGGGCTAAGGCCCATTTTTATATTTATGTGTACGAGTTTGCATGAGCGATCTGAGGCGTGGGGGGGGGGGCATACAGCAATGGATTAATACGGGGGATGAACTCGGAAAGGGGACATAGCCGAGCATCTTGAAAAAGACTATACATACTTAAAGAATCATGTATACACATATAAATGTGAACATGTGATTCATGGAGCCTCATGATGTTCTTCAAGGCAGCCAACATTTGGGCATGTGAGAAATTATTTGCAGTTTAGCATTGCTTTATTGATGTTCTCAATCTCAAACATATGGATTTAGGCAAAAATAAATTCTTTGTTTCTTTGTGGCCATTTCCTCCATCTGAAAAAACAAAACAGCCACCCTGTTTTTCTTAACCCTTACCACTCCCAACACACAAAATTACCACACTGTGCTACATCGTGGTTGGTAATTGGGGTTCTGTAGCACACTTACTCTATGTTCACATAGAAACCATGAAATGCAGAACGCACATAGAAATGGAGATGGATGGATGTACAGGCCCCCACACAATTTCAAACCCGGGCATTCAGTGATGGCGGATAAAAAAATAGTGGTCCTTTGGGTGAGAAGACAATCCCAATTGCCCCAACATAATATGGGTTTTCCAAGTGAAAAAGTGGATTTTTCCAAAAAAAAATTGGGATTTTTTGGGGATACTTTTTTCAAAATTTTTCTAAAAACAGAGTCTTTAGTGAAATTTTCCCCCCAAATAGGGGTCCTTTTGGTGACAGTGGTAAAATTTCTATAAAAATATGGGTCTTTGGTGATTTTTACAAGACTATGGGTTTTTTCGGTGACAGCAATGCTGAAAATGGGGAACATGTGCATCACTTTTCCAAAGGGGGGGGGGCTGTTTTAAATGTTTTAATAGTGTCTTGATATGATGTCAGCTTGATTAACCCTGTACAAATTTCAAGTATTGTTTAAAAGACATTTACCAGCAACGTCGTGTTGGTTTAGAGCATAAAGACAATAAAAAGTAATGAGCTTTGATTTTCATGTGATAGGCATGTTTTAATCAAAGACTAAGTTTTCAAAGTACTTAAAACTTTCACTATGACATAAAATTCATAGTAATTCTTTGATTTACGATTCACCTTCCTTTTAACATGAAGTGTTTTGTTTGTGGCAAATGTTGCAGAGAGAGGACCACTGCTTAACAAATGGTCATTGCTAAACTACTTATTTAAAATTTAAATCTTAACTCAAAGTTAGAGATAAAGTAAATATAAAAGGTGTTCTTACTTTAGTGTTTGTTTTAAAATATTCTAAGGTTTGAGTACGCATATTTGCTGAAGTATGGACTAAAAAAATAACCTTAAATTTAAGGTTTTGCCAATTGTCCATATTTAATGCACTTGGTCTTTAATTTCATCAGATAAATTGTAATAAACATTTCTTCTTGTTCTTTTCTTTCCCCCCCAGGTTGCAGCACTTTTAAGAATAGCAACACTAGAGGACCAGGTTTCCCTACTCACCACATCCTTCGTTCACCAGCCAGGCCTTGGCCAATTGGCAGCTTGGTTTATTCAGCTTATCGTTCCCAGCAGCCACAGCAGAGGGTAACGCAATCAAGTCATGGGCAAGGAATGGGGGGAGCCCTCCTCCGCGACCATTTTTGGGAATTCTGCTGTCTTTTTTTTCATGTCTCCTTTAAAGTAGTATCACAGTGATTTAAAATAAATTGGGGTTCCACACAACCTGGAGATGCCAAATTATCTATATTAATCCTTCTGAATGGGTCATTGAGAGTTTCATGAAACAATTTTTGGGGGGAGGGGTTGAAAGTCCGCTAGTGATCATTCAGGTCACTGTTTAAAATGCTTAAAATGTTTCAAAGAAATAATGTTCACCGAAATAATTGGCCATTCATCACAGTGCTGCCGAGCTATATAAAGCACCTTTAGTGCTTTTGCTTAATGGCCATTTCTCGTTAAAAGGGTTCAAGTTTGGTCTCCAAAATGACGAAATATCACATTAATGAATTCCTGGAAACATCATTGAAAATCGTAAACTTTAATATTCTAATAACAACTGAACAATGCATGGGTGACCTTAAAAATATATCCGATTTTTATTATATTGCCTAACTTTAACACTTAAGTAACGTATCTGTCGTAACGTATCTGTCGGGTCTGGCCTTTTTTCTTAATCGTGCTGTTCTTGATGAAAGTACAAGCTTCACCGACTAAGTCTCTATACGTTATCAAGTATTACCTTCATACTAAAAGCATGGTATGGTATTCGACTTTATGTATTACGGAGTTTTGCAAGAGCGTAGCAGAAGGAATGTAACGTATCTGTCGGCGGTATGGAACTAACAGAAAAAAAAAAGGGCTTTCTTTCCATTAACTAGGGCTGGAAAGTGTTACGTTGAAATCAGATTTTCTGCAAAGCACTGTATCTATACCATTGACATCTCCTCGATTTATCACATATTGGAACATAGGTATTCAGTAATTTTTGCAATTTTGGTAGCCCATTCGAATTATATCGTAACGTATATGTTTGCAATATTGGCGACACTGCTCTCAGAGACTCTTGCGAAACTTTAATAATCCATAATTATCATGTTTTAAAACTAACAATTAGTGCAATAAGAGAGCTGATAAAAATGCAATGCAATCTGTTATCTGCTCTCTTTTGTGTAACTACAGGGATACATTTAATAAAGACGGCTTTGGGCTGGCGACATTGCGAAAAGCAAGAATTATGGCATCTGTAGCCTTATTGCTTGATACTTTCTTATCTGGTTACAACATCTAGTCCGGATCTTTTTGAAAATCATAACTCCTAAGTATAATTTTATTAAAAAAAAAAAAAAAAAAAAAAAAAAAACAAAAGCTTTCAAAAAAACAAAACTGTTCAGACGGTTTAGCGACACTAAAACGGACTTTTGACACTTTATCGGAGAATGGACCTTAAAGAGATATGAGGGACATTTCCCAAAATAAAGCGCCCCCATTTTTTTTTTCCAAACCCGTTTTTTCCTATTGGAATCTACCAATGTAGTAGATCACCTGAAGTGAATCAGCCCATACACCTTTTATATGTCAATAGATGAGATTTATTATTTTCGTCGTGCAGGACAGAAATCAAAGCAGGGTTTCTTTAGAGAATTACGATAGCAGGCAAGTGCAAAACAAGTTCGCATTTTGTTGTACTTGTTTGTTCCAATAACCATTCGAAACTTTCTCGGTAGGTGTCTACACCGATCCAGTGTATTTGATAGAAATTTATCTCATCTTCAAAAAAATCGTCCCTGCACTTTAAGCTAATTGGTTATTTTTAGGACGAAAAATTAATAATGAGGCAAAGTATCACCTTGAATATATAAAGTATGACATAATTACATTTCACCCTTCGCACCTACTCTGTATATGACCAAATAAAGCACATGATCCAGATTAGGTGTGAAGGTAATAATATTTATGCCAAAAATACTTAAGGAATACCTAGCTAGAAACAAATATAAATTAAAAGGCCAAATCTCTGGAACATTGTAATGGGTTACCTCTGTATAAAAATACCTTCACAAATGTAAAACCTATGAATATAATCCACATATGTATGTATGTACCGTATTTAAAAGGTCACTTAAAATTCTGACCATGACAGTATGTTAGCTTTAATCTATCACCAAAAAAACGTTCAACTTAAAAAAACACCAAGTTTTAAAAAGAGTACGAGCCGTATAAAGTTAATAAATTTTAAGAGAGCACCAAGTATACTCAAGTGCGTCTGCCCCATTGGCAACTTTTGGGGGGGTCCCATTTCTTCCATTCTAATTTCTTTGTTGAGACCGTTGTGACATTTCATTAGGAACCATATTCATTAGACCAAATTGTTGATTTTAAATAATCCAACTGCCTTTGTTCTTAAGGTTATATTGGCAGTTTTGAGTTTGGATTAGTATTCCTATTTCTCCTCGTTTAAAGGGCCGGCTTGTTCGACTGTGAATATTTTTCAAATTTATATTTTCTTAGTTGCGTTTGTTTTCTTGCTTGATGTCTGCTGTTGGAGATTATTCAATCGGAATAAGCCCAATCTCCTTGCACTGTTAAAAAGGTGTGTTCATTAAAATAACACCGATTGACTGGCAGCTGGGACTCATCAACAGTTAAAATCACGTTTTTTACAGTCATGTGCACGTTTCGCGAGTCGCCTTGTTACAGTTATTTGCCATTTTGAGTGTCCCGGTTAACAGGCAAAAAACGCCGTTATTTTTTAAGATCATTTTTAACAGTGTGTAAACATCATTGTCTCCCAATGAAATGTGGTTTCGACGTCTGCAGTCGACTGATCTAGAAGGTATTTTGGTTATGAGTTCTGTGATTAGAGTCTAACTCACGTATGTTTCTGCATGGGTATTTGTACCAGCTTTCTGTGAGAATACCTACAGGAAGAAGGGTACTTTAAGACCATAGGAAGGCCCCGCTGCTTTGGTTGTCTCACGTATGAAGAGGGGTTGTTTTGAACCCGGCATTATTGCAATTAGCACCTCTAGCATGACAACTATAAATTAGATGTGGGCTTTTTGGAAGTTTGATGGTGGGAAAACTGATACCGTAATTGTTTCTAATAAACCGCCCCGGGGGCGGTACATTTTTCAAAAGTGGGGGCGTTTTAAAGTCAAAATGGAAATTCAAAAATCCCCTCACAGATCACCTACCCTTTTTATAAAAGGATGTTTCGATGCGCATGCCAGGGGTATTCAAAACCCAGGGCTATTATAATCAACACGTTGGTCCAAGTTTTTGATATGACGTGAAGAGAGAAAGCATTGATCACAACAGTGATTATGATACTGATTACGACAGTCCCATACCCGCCATTAAATCATTGTTTAGGTAGCTTAATCATTTTCTGAATTATTTTAATCAAACATCACAGGGGGCGTTTATTCGAGCAGGGGCGTTATTAGGAACAACAACGTATTTTCTTTTGCATTGTAGAAGAACTGGAACAAGTTGCCAATGGGGCAGACGCACTTGATATATTTGGTGCTCTCTTAACATTTATTAACTTTATACGGTTCGTACTCTTTTTTTAAAGCTTGGTGTTTTTTTTACGTTGAACGTTTTTTTTGGTAGATTTTCCTTTTATTATTTTGGTGAACATCAAATAGCTATCAAAATTGAGATTTTATATAAATTTTTATAGTTGGAAAATCCAAGCTTTTTATTGTTATGTGACATTAATATTTCCTTCAGTTACTGAGCATATTCAGATTTTTAAAGTTTTGGCATTTCATTCAGCAGGCCTTTTCAAACCAAAAAAATATAATTCAAAAGGGCATAAATGTTGAAGTGGAATTGGTCATTTGTCCCCTTTTTTGTGATATACACTGGTATTTACACTTAAAAAAAGAATTATTTACTGCTTTGCATTTAGGAAAAAGACGTATTTTTACCAACAGGACAGTTGAATTCTAAGGAAAACGCATGTTAATTTCTACGATATCTTATAAAATAAAGATGCATTCACACTCAGAATCCTTTAACTGGGCGAAAAGCGCATAAAAGATCCCGGAAACCCCCCAAACCAGGCTGAAATAACTACAAATAACTAAATTTGGGCAAGCAAAGTGCTGATTCATGGTTTTTTCCTTGAAAGAGGCATCTCTGCAAATTATGAACATTATGTCTGAACAGGTAAAATTTACAAACCGAAGCCAACGCTGCTTCACAATACCTTTTGGCAGTAATTCGAATTCAATTTATATGAAATACCTGTAAAATCTTAAACGGGAGTGTACGCAACCCGATTACTTCAATCTTTTTGTTAGAGAACATATTTGTAAATATACCTTATTTGTAACCAGAATACACGTCTAACCATGACTCACTAACATTTTGTGCGTGGAATGTGTGAACTATCTGAACTGTGTCACTGTTACGAGGTGTTTATTTACGATGATAATTAAATGAAAATCTCAAAAAAATCACTACTTCAGTCCTTTTGAATTTTCTACTTATATCACTAAAATTAACATTTAAACAAAAAAATGATAGCACCAACTTTAATTACAATTAATAAACAACATTAATTAATAAGTCCGAAATGGTAGGCTCGAACGGACTCTAACCGACTGAACACCCAAAGAAAATCAATAATTTCCCCTTATCTTGACAGTGGCCATCAAAGTCGCTAGAATATTCGTGCTAATTGGTATTCCCTTGAAACATTCCCAAGAAAGTTTGCACGAAATTTAGATGTTTGTAATTATGAAATCGATAGTTTTTCATATAGGGCTTCTGACAATGGCAATGAATTACTGCAGATTTGTGTAGCTTGTACTGCCGCTTACACTTTTTGTCCAGGAGCTCTAGTTTATTGCTCGTTTTTCCTGATAAATTTTAACTAGTTTTGTCTCTGGTATGAACGAAATGAAGCAGCTTCTCCTACAATAGACGGCAGAAATTTTCCCCTGTTGAATTAATTTTTCGGTTCAAATTGGAGAAATCACCGGATATTTTAATAATTGTTGTCTCATTTTCCGTCCTAGATAGTGACTTGTTTAGATATATTTTTTTCGCCAGACCTCAGAAGACACTATCGATAACCAGTTCACATTGTTTACGTTCTGATTCGGTCACGTGACCCGGAAGTAGCTGCTCCAGGCAAAACATTAGAGGTGACTGTATTCCGCGGTATAGTAGAGTCGGTTGAGTTTAATTTATTATCGGCATAACACGCTTTGAATTTCACCATATATTGTTTCGAATTAATTATAGTTTACTGGCCCTGCATAATCAACCTGCCAGACTTGCTGTGCCGTCGGTTGCGCTATAATCGAAGGACTCCAAAAGCGCATATAGCGTGAAAATCGACTGCATTTTTGACCCTATTCTCATTATAGCTTCAAAAGCTGTGATCCCAATCGACTGTAAAATGTATACATTTTTATAAAGAGCATATTATCAGGATTGTAAATCTGTCACAGTTTGAATGGATATTCCAGGGTGTAACCAACAAATATAGCATGGTGACAAAAAAATACATAAAAATACATGTTCTTTTTACACTGCATTATTTCCAGGACATATTCATGAAATGAAAAAATATATTCATATTTGGAATGGGACTAATAAAGCCCTTTCAGGCAATGTGTTAATTGTAGCACATTAGAATAGGTATGTGTACCATATCTTAAAACTGTTGCAAAAAATAAAAAATTGAATTTAATGTCTTTCCCCTTAAAGATAAATTTGAGCTAAAAGAGCATTCATTATTACTGTTTGTGTACAGGTATCATCTTGAATTTCATTTTGGATCAATACATGTAATTAGTGCAACAGAAATATAAGAGGGTGATCAAAATGCGCTGATATCAACCTCCCTTGGACCTAGGCCCTACATGTGACCTTGAAGCAACTACTGAATTAATTCTTACAACAATGTGGTTTTAATTTTCTAATCTAATCCACTACTCAAGTGTTAGCAGACGGAGCTTCTAGGTGGATGAAGGTTAAAACAAAAAAAATAGAAAACCCGAAAAGGCAGACGTTGGCCTATGCTAGGCGCAATGTCGGATGCAGGTATTTATTTTGAATGATATGCGCAACGAAACACTCTCACTGGATTGAGGCGAGTGTAAGACTAAGTTCTACATGGAGCTCATATTTGGAATAGCTTAAAGTACTTTTTGATGATATTATTTGATTTGGAACTGGATCCTTCTCTTCAACTTCCACTCATGACAAGATGATGGCGAGTAGGCCCCTCTACTTAAATTGTTGGTATTATTTTTCGTGTCAGTTGTCAATTACCCCAAGCCTAGGCCTAGCTAGTGTCTGGTCTTGGCCTTGGGTAGGCCTATCACCTATCAGCCTAGCTAGGAGTAGGAGGCCTAGTGGACGCTAAATAATAGAAAATAAAATGTCACGGGATGTACTTTTGACTAATCAGAACCCAGCATATATTCGGTAGGCCTATATAAAACAAATATTGACTGTTCTTATCTAGGGTGATGATGGAGATTATCTACATTTCGCTCCCCTTGGCCTAGCATCACTTATCCTATACGACTATGTAGGCCTAGCATACTATGTAGGCCTCGCATACTATGTAGCCTAGCATACTATGTAGGCCTAAGCATACCTGGCTTACTACGCCTTCGGGTATAGTAGGCCCAGGTATGCTAGGGCAGCTCGGGAGCGATAATCTCCATCATCACCCTCAGTACCAGTCCCATATTTAACATACTGTCGATTTGGACAGTACATAATATTTTTGGGGAAGTTTGTTTTTGGAAGTAAACAGTTTCCAATCAGGAACTGATCCAGGTCCCATGGACTACCCCGCTTGTAGGCCTACACGTGCGTTTGCGGTACGAATTGTCCAGATTTGTGGAGACACACCCGGGCATTCTTCACTGCACTCTGTCATTTGGCTTCTGCCCCGCGTGAACCATGGCACGGATGAAACAGAACTGGGGATTTGGAACTTGATAAAAGAAGCACTTCTTCACATACCCGATCACAAATTAATTAATAAGCACAAGGGATTGTATGATTTTTAGAGACTCGTGCGTGAATGGGCTTGGTGTGTGGATGAGGTAGCTAGATATACAGTCGCCTAGGTATCGATGGAAATCTTTTTTGTTATCCTCCGACACAGTAGAATCTAACTCATAAGAATCGGGTAATTGTTCCTCAGATTTTTTTTTTTTTTTTTTTTTAATTTTTCTTTTTTTATAAATTTTTAACATATTCACATTTCGTTCCACCTTCACCCGATAAATATCTGAAGAAAAGAGTTCGCACAACTTCACCACAGATAGATTGCTGAGATTACACGCGGGTCAGCACTGTTTACTATCTGGGACGCTGTGACCTCGAAATGTTTTGCCTGCGAGTCTGCGCGCGCATGTATTTACATTAGATGCTGACGGTCAGATGTTTAACGGTCTATTGTTGATGAATATCATTTGTAAAATCGAAACGGACAACCTTGGTGTTTCCTGGCAAATCACTGAATACTAACAACTTACATATACGTTCCATATCAGTTTTCAATGGTCGGGTTGACTGTTAGCCTACAAATTAAAGAGACTGATTCACCGAACTGAATACTAGCATAATTTAAATGCCGAAAGTGGGGGGCCACAGGCGGACTCGAAATGACAACAGAACGACTAACCAACAGTAAATCAATGACGGCCCCTTTTAAAACATCGCTTAGACCGCTGCGGCCACAGATAATCTTGTAACATAGTATTCTAATTGTAGGGTTGGGGGGGGGGGGGGGAAGGGGGGTAGGTTTGTAATGCCTAGTGCAGGGTTCATTACTGAATGTTTAACCAAATAATTCCTTTAAACATCATTTTTCTTTGTATTAAGTCAATTATTTTCAATGTAGCAGGTCAACGGCACATCATGAGGATAAAAAGAAAACCGTAACTAAATTTTGTCAATATAAATTTCTGATAAAGGCTGTATGTCTTGAGACCATTTTTTTAAGTTTCCCATTTTTGCCACCTTTGTTTAATAATTGCTATACCTGACCGTTTGAAAGCATTTCTAACTCGTCGTTTCCGTTTTCCTAAATGCATACTTGGCCGATGAAATGTACCAAAGTACTTCCTAGGTTGAAATCCAGGCGGATCTATTGTATTACGGATTTAGCGGTCGTTAACATACTCCCACCTATTGGTTTTACTCGTCAAACACGCGTCAAACAAGGGCAGTTTGTTTCTGAAATATACTACGGTGGTGTGTCCGCTTGTATCATGGAGTTCTAATGCTTTTTGCTGTTTTTTTCTTATTTTTTTTTGTTTTTATTTTTAACACGTGTAAAACACACTCCCGTGTATCTTAATAGATTTGGAAATATTTGAACTATAGATGAATTATCCTTCCATTCCATAAACTTCAATGGCCAAGGTGACCGTACGTAAAAGAAAATGAATCTTCCTCTCGTGTAATTTTAATGTGCTGGAACGTCGTGGGCTTCCGCCGGACTCGAACCGACACCAAGAGACTATCCAAAAGTTAAAATCAATAACGTCCAACGCTAGACTCTCGCGTCACTAAGGAGCTTACTGCATGCACGCAAAAATTGTTGGATATGATAGTAAGTGATGGTTCAGTAGTGATGTTGAACAAAGAATCCCGTTAAACGTCATTTCTTTGCATAGAGTGAAAGTTCTCTTCAATAGTTTCACTAAAAGGCACATCCATGAGGATAACTAGAAATTATGATATTAAGTTTGGCTACTATCCATTTCGATATAAAGGCTGTAGGTCTGTGAGACCACTTGTAAGAGTTCGTGCACTTTGCCACTAATATCATTATAAGTGACCTTGAGTACTCTATTCATCTTTTCCGTTTTTCCTTATTTCATATTTTGCACATGAAATTTCCAATAGACTTTTGTGGGTTGAAATACATGCTCTGGTTGTGTATGCGACGGTAAGTGATTATTGGATTAATTGCCACCTAGTGCAGTTCTCGTCAAACGCGCGTCAACCAAAGGGGAATTTGTTTCTGTTAATTCCTCACGTGTGTGTCAGTTTGTGTCTTGGCGTTTTAATGTTTTTTGGCGTTTTTTGGTGTTTTTTTAGTTGTTATTTTAAAACTGGTGGACCACTACCGTGGTCTTAATTAATGGATTAATCGCAACTATTATCATTTATAATTGACGCTTACAGGAAATTTTGATCTTTTTCTTACCAGATATGTGATGATTTCTTGGCCAAAATCCGCACGGCAATCCACTAACAAGTAACGGACCAAGGATAGTCCATTCAACTGGGTTCTCCTAGATGAGGATGGTGAAGAGGTATACCCATTATCTTAAACGTAATATATGTATATTTTCCCAAAATGGAATCTATTGTAAAGTGCATGGGGTTTCTTTGTAAGGTTTGCAAGCTTATAGTAAAAAATTATATGAAAGTAGATTTGTAGAGGTTTTGGGGTGATTTCACATTAACGTTGCCCTTTCAGGTCTCACGGGGGTTGAAAAATTAAAAAAGTTGTTGTTGAGGAAAAAATTAACAGATTCTGTGAAACCTTGGGTGGTATATGCCATTTATATCTAAAATTACAGACCGTGGATCCAGTTCACTTTGAAAATTTTTCAATTGAAATATCAGTATGAAAAATGTAATTCTGGAGGGGAGACATTTGTTTAACAAGAAACACCTCAACTTCAGTAAAATGCAACTGTTACACATTTCTTTGTACAATCTATGCTCTGTGTACTCATCAGATGTTCAAAAACTCATTTCATCTCCAGGCTGCCCGATTTACCATATATTAAATGTCATGATGGTGTAATTGGCAAGCCAAGATTTTTCGGGAGAGGTTCAAACTGATTTGTAGCATTCAAAAGTCAAATTCTTTTTTGATGGACATTAAAAATTCAATTACAGTGTTTATTAAGTCTGTATTGTTTGTTGTGTTGTGTATGACTGTATGATGGTCATGTAATTGCAAGACAGAAAGAACCCTTTGAACTGGTGAGCTTTCAGGGCTTCATTCATTGAAAAGTATTGGAGAGGACAATTGTTTAACAACAAACCCTACCAATATAGACACCAACTATCATGTTAGTTACCAATGTATTTAGATTGATAATATTTCTGCATAACAGTTCAGCGTTAATTTAATGCCCCAATGTTACAGACAGAGTTAAATGGCATAGCTGGTTACAAATTGGCATTTAAAGTGCCCACAGTTTCAATTATATAAGGAAGGAAAACTAAACCGTTAGAACCTGGAAAATGCAAAACAGAGCATGTTGGTTTGTGAAACCAGTCTTTAACTTAGCACAGCACTGTTGTTGTTTACTAATAAATTATTAGTATGAAATTGGTCTTAGTATCTCAAAACTAACATGAACTTCTCAAGAGTGACTCTTAAACGGGTTCTGGATAGGACATTTTGTTTAACAATAAAATTCTAATGTGAAAATGCACTTATTTGTGTTGAATCATTACATTTACACTTGCAGGGCTCTCGTTGATTTCAAATATAAATTATCAAATCAAGGAACAAAGAGATCTATATTTTATAATTCTAAAGTTCCAGATACCACTATAGTAATAAGTATGAGGATTAAAGCACAACCCTAAATCCACTTGTGATGTGAGCCTCCCCGTTTAATTTAACTTGGTGCGAACTATTATCTGACATGTGCAGGATGATTAGCTGCAATTAATGGTCAAAATCCATAATTATCTTACCTTTCACGTGACCCAAAGGGCAAACAAGGCAATATGTATGTTAAAATTTATGTACTTCCAAACAAGCAGAGGGATCATATACAGTAGTGTGTTACTGGGATAGTCTAACTACTTTATGTGCGCGTGAATTTTTTTCAATTACCACAGAATATACTAACAGTATCAACATCAAATTTTCATGTATATCGAAACAATATTGTAAGAGTATGCAGCTGTTGAGGTCTTTTTTTCCTCTATTATCCATGGTTTTAACTTAAAAAACACAATTCCAGAACAAGACTAATAGTTAAATGAATGATGATTATTGGATTCTAATACTCTATGCCACTTCAGATCATTATTTTCATACATAATGAATAACTTTTACTATTAAAATAATAGTTTCATTACATTGTTTAAAAAACGTAACTACACTTGTTTCTTGGGGAGCGACATTCTATTTTTTAACGAGCATTAGGTGGAGTATGACCATCCCATAATAATAGTGGGTGTTTAAGTCATACATGGTATGTTAAATTGACAGAATACCATCTATTCCAGACCCAACAGGTAATATCAAAATCCTAAAACTTGCAATAAATTAAAAAATCATATGTTTGGATGAGGACACACTTTTTTTACGGAAAAATGAAGACTCAGAATGGACAAAGCAAAATAAAAATATAACCAATGCAATATGTCAATGATTTGACAATGTTCATCACTTACTACGACCATTCTGAAGATTAAATATATACAGGAGTTCTGGGATATACTTTTCTTTTTATTTCACTGTGGGGCCTCAATGTTCGGAGAGGACACCATACTTGTTATTTAACGGAAAAAAAAAAAAAAAAAAAATACCTTTTGCAAGAATGCTTATAACTAACACATGTATAGGTCAATTTTGTTAAATAATTCATAAGGTGGTACACTGTGTTCATACTTTTTTCAGTAATAACAATATGGACAACATTTAAATGTCATTTAATTTATCTAAGATATAAATGAATTTATTTAAAATGTGAATGAGAATCCAAATTCCGTTCAAAAAGCACAAAAAATGTTCAAAAATTTCAACCAAAATGATCTCAAAATGTTATGAAAATGCAATTGTTATAGCTTGGTCTTGATAGGGTCCATCAAACAAACCACCAAAACAATGAAGTAGTGGATGCTAATTACTGAAACCAAGAGGGTTGAAGGTGAAATGAAATACATTGTTTACCAAAGTGTACATAATGTGGAAATAAACCCTTTTACGCTTCAAACGCGTTTAAAATCCCAAGAGGAGGGAATACTTTCAGCATTAAAAGAGAAAGGTGTATTGCGCAACATTTCCAAATCCTGAATATCAAAGGATGGTGTAATGGTTCATATGTACTGACCCAATGTGCATATTACTAAGTTTTGCAGATGCAATTGCCTCATCTCTATATTAATAGCAAATCTATAAACACTCATACACCTGGCTTAGAAAATGGCATCTTTTGTTTCCTCAACCATAATTCGTGGTAAAAAACAAATGTTATTTCAAATTCTAAGAATAGAACAAAAATCAGTCAACAAAGGCCTGGCCATCCTTGAGCATTCTAAAGGAAAGAGAACGGCTATAACCGATACAGCATCCAAAATTGCACTCAGAGGGAGCTATGTCGCAAGTCATGCTCAGCAGAAGCTCACGGGCATTCAGACAGATGGAGCTACAAGCAACTCCAGCAATATGCTCCACTGGGATAGTGTAATGGTTTGAGTGCTAACAAAACCAGTTTAAACTGCCAAAAGTCTTGTCACAAGCTCGAAGAGAATCAGAAACCACACTAATTTTAGACAAGAGATCTGCATATAAGGTGAAGTTTCCCTACTAAGTCACCTTCACAGGGGGAGCAATATATCAGGAGTGCTTATATTAAAACGGATAAAAAACTAGCTCCGAAGGTGACAGAGCTGGTGTTCTACCTTATGGGGGAACTATCCCCACACCAATTATTGACAAAAAATATATTAAGTTGTAAATGGGTTCCTTTGATTTTATTGAATTACAAATGATCTCACAAAGGGTTTCAAACATTTTGGCCTTTCCAAAATTGGTTATATTAAAAATTTTCTTCTTTGGGACCCAAGTATAAAGGAGAGAAATTTGTCTCCTATACACCTACAAACATGCAAACATAGGCTTGTGTATGATTGGTCTGTAGTTGATCTGTAGCGAATTTCAGGTTGTGGATCGCATTGGGAAAGATATTTGTCAAAGAGGGCACTTGAATTGGTTAAGTAATACTATATACACATAAAATCACATTACTGCAGTTTCTTTTTAATATTCAGGATTGAGGACATCATTGACAAACCTTTATGAATGAGAATGACATGGTTGCCATCTGCATCAGGTTCCATTGCAGAAGTTCTGTTTAAACATTATACTCCATATTAGTGATACTGGTAAGTAAGATACTGCTGGAGAGCAGGAAACTAATGTTCTTACAATCACAATTATATGTGTTAGTAATTATCAGTCCTCACAAAGGGTATATTTGTATGTAGTTTTTAAAAGGTTCATGACCAGATCGCGAATAGCCTCATGCCCAGGACCCCTTCCCCTTCCCCATTTCCCAGAATAGTGTCAAAAGGAAGCTACTATTGTTCTCATTACCCTGTGAAATCTTGTAGCATTGAAAGTTGTTTGGTTTGGATGTTATGAGCAAAAAATGTACCCCACTTTGTCGACCAATAGTAGTTTTCTATGGGCTTAAAAGTCACGTTTATAGCAGTGCTTATATCAAAACAGATTGAACTAGAAGCGTGTGAAACTTCACAGATGGTGTTCTGGGATGAAGGCTTTGTAATATTAATTCAAGAGGGAAATTTATATAATGAAATTGGGCCACCCTCCCTTACATTTACGGTTGTGTTTTACATAAAAGTAGAGTGTTGTGTATGATATGAATGTAATCTTAGTACGTAAACCAAAGTTTTAAGTCCTGTTGGTTCCCGCTAACGGGTGGCTGCATTCACCTCACATTCAACAGCAATACTGCGTGCTGTGGGAGGATTTATTAGAGCAAGAGATAATTGACAGGATGCCTTCCTGACGTCAATGTGTTGGATGGCCTCCATTAGCTCTCCAGATGCTGGTTCCCTTGTAGGTAGATCTTCTTTTTTATTCTCCAAGGTAATACTTCCACATTCATCGATTTCTTAGAAACCTGATGGGTGCTACCCCTGGACAGGTAGTACTTGTTACCAGGATATCAGTAGCAGGCCTTTGTGAGCTGAAAAAAGCCTGTTATTTTTTATCTCATATAATGTAGGAATTGATAACATTTTCATAAACATTGAACAATTAGCAAAGCCATTTGATATAATGTTTAAAAACAAACATGCCCATTTTTAGTATTGATCAAACGAAGGTAGTGTGATTGAAAGTTATGCAAATAACTTGAACTCTTTCAAAGGCAGACTGTTTATCCAGGCCACAGGAATTCACATTTGGAACCAGTCACATGCCTTGATGTACCACCTGCTGGCATGAACACTTCCTTTCAGAGAAGCAAGGCTTTAAATGAAATTGTACGTGGGTGAAAATTTTCCATTAAACTTGAGTTAACTGAACATTCATCATGGGTAGGGTTTATAATAAATTCTTTTTTTCAATTCATAGGTAAATATTTTTAGTGGTCATATTCTTCCATTTTCCAACAGATTGTACGTCGTATGACATAGAGCGTGTTGCCCTATGTGTGGACGTTAATGAAGCTGATAGCATTTGAAAACCTTTCTAATTGGTGTACTACACCAGGTGTCGCAGACTTGTAATAGGTCACGCCTACAGACAGTTTGTCCAGAGAATGGTAGATTGATAAGGTAAAATTTGAAAGACTGTTTTGGTGAAACAGTTGTGTTTATTTGTAATTGCACTTTAACAACATGTGAAAGTGGTGTTATTTAGTCTTTCCATGTTTGTGCTTACACTTTTAGCCAGATAACTGTTTGTTGTTTGCCTTAACCCAACCGATCCTAAAAACCTGCCGACTCGCAAATTTATGTAAATTAGCACCAATAAAAAATTCTGCTGACGCTACCCATGATTTCCCTCCACAATTCAAAAGAAGAAAAAACTTTATTACCAATACAAAGATAAAAAAACATCAAACATACACAAAACAACTACAAGTAAAATATCTTTTCTATGTAATTGAAAAAAAGCTTCAAGTAGTTATCATGTTGTAATTCATTTTAGAGTCAAACATTGAACGATGATAATAAAAAATCCCACCGACCTCAAGGGTTTTTTCCTCCTTATAAAGAAAAAAAAAAAACAGCAAACATATTTTTTAGGCCTTCATGCTACCAGTTCTTCCAAAAGTTTAAAAAAATCTCTATAACCAAGTAGCATATTAATATGATTGACCACATCTCTTTTTTTTTACAGGCACACGTCCAACATGTGGTTGACATGGCTGAATTATCGCAGCTGGCGTCGTGGACACTGTCACGAGTGCTGACGACATTCCTATTAGAACCGCAGAGTCCGCATTGACTCTACATACACTTCAAGTAGAATTTGACGAGTTTCTTCTTCCGAGCAACTCAATATATAATGTCTGCTCCAAGGTATGAATATTATAAGTTTAAGTTGGAATGTGTAAATCCCATACCTTTTTGTCCCCGCCGACTAAGTTCGACGGTGACTAGAATGGGCTCCGTCCGTCCGTATGTCTGTATGTCCGTATGTCCGTATGTCGGTAGTCTGTGAGAAAAATGTTAACCCTGGAATTCGTGAATAAAATGTTTACCTGTATGCTGTCTCTTTGAAACGATATAAGCGGGCACACAAAATTCCGTCGCTTCATGGAAGTGCATCATGGCATGATCGTTTCTGCGATTTGAAAGTGTGTGATATAGGGGGCTTAGGTATCAAATGAGCTAATTAATATGCGCAATTAATGTATCACTGAAACCGGTACTAGTATGCAAATTCTTTTGCCACTAAAATTCTGGCATGCATTTTTTTCGCGCTTTGAAAGTACATGATTTATGCGGCTTAGGTAGGCAAATGAGGCTACATTAAATATGCGTAATAAATCATGTATTGCTGAAACAGTACATCAGATATGCAAATTCTTTTGCCATATGAAGGACACTGGAATTGCAGTTTTCGCACTTTGAAAGTGTACGATGTATATGCGGCTAGGTATGCAAATGAGCTAATTAAATATGGCACACTAAATGTTTCGCTGCAAAACAGTACATCGGATGTGCAAAATTCCTTCACTACATGAAAGGCTTATGCCATGCTATTGGTGAACTAAGTTTGGTTTAGTTAGTGGTTTAGGTATGCAATGAGCTAATTAAATATGCGCAATTGATATTTAACTGAAACGGTACATCAGACTGCAAAATTCCTTCGCTACATGAAAGGCTTATTTGCCATACATTTTTGTCGTGAAAATGATCTGTGCGTTAGTTATGCAAATGTCATCTTTTCCTTACATCAAGCTGACATGTTTATTTAAAGGTGCAATTAAAGGTCCAATACGTTCATTTCTTGTATTGCATATACTCCACTCGCACTCATACTTCACTGCAACTTACTAATTTCTTCACTCCACCTTCCAATCTGACATGCATGGTTTAAGTGGGTGGTCTAGGGGTCTCGGGTTCATTCAAGGGATGTGGGCAATTCAGTTGTCAACTTCCAAATGATCGCGAATTTTCGGCGGGGACACATATTTTACGCATCGGGTAGACGAGGTTCGCCTTTGTTTTATGGGAATTTTATGTAGTTCCTCTTTTTGGTGTGGTGTTGCCTTAAGGCAGAAAACACATAGGGATCACTTTGTCCACTAAGTCTGTTGTTGTTGATGTCTGTTGATGTCTGTTGTTGTTGTTGTTGTCTGTTGTGAAAAAGGGTTAACATTTGCCTGTAATATCCACATACTTTGATGGATTTAAACCAAAAATTTGTGTACAGGTGCAACCATGACATCCCCATTGCTGATGAGGTTCAAGGTCAAATTACCAAGTCAAAGGTCATGTGAGGTCAAGTTGTAAGATAGGCTGAAAATGTAAAATTGACCTCATTTGAAAAGTTGAAGTTCAATTGGATCCAAACTTGGCTTATGGAGTTTACACGCAATCCCTCATTGTTCTGAGGTCAAAGGTCACATCAAGGTCAAAGGTCATGTGAGGCCTATCATTCACAAACCGCGACGGCAGGCGACACAAGCGGTCTGAGGACGATGTATGTTTATTGTGCACTATTTTCATATTACTTACCAAAAAAGGTAAAAATCAGCATGCGTCAATTTGGACCAACCCCCAAGATTGTTCAAAGTTGGACATAAATCCCAATTTTTAACAAAAATAAAAAATACCGACCCTAGATTTGATATGCTAGATATGATGGCCATATGTTCTTTCTTACCTGTTGCCGTGATTTGTATTCGAGTTAACTGTAACCGAAAATCACAAATTTTTTGGCTGACATTGACACAAAGAAAATCGCATTTTGTCCAAATGTTGTCCCGTTTTTTTGATACAAAATAAAGCTTTATTCCGAAACACAAGTGTTTCATCTCTTATCTTCACACTGCCTCTGCACCAGGCAAATTATTTCATCTGGATTCTTATGATCAAAATCCAACAATTAAGAGGCTCAAATCGTGAAAATAAAATCCCATTCTTGTTTGCGAAAGCAACTCATGATGTGGGCAGCCATTTTACAATTGCATACAAGTTACCATGGGTATGCATCCTCGAATTGATGCATCAAGGCGTTTCCGGATCCGTTCAATACTTCCAACTTCTCGCGCGCCACCGCAATAGCACAGACGCGTATTGCAGAAAACGCGAAGTTACCTGCCCTTTTGCAGTTCAGGCCACGTGGATGTTTTGGGGTCAAAAATGCGTAACATAGTAAAAGTAAAATGAACAAAAATATGAGGAAAAATGAATATATATATAAATTCTGTTAAAATATTATGGAAAAAAACATGTTAATGCCATTAAACATGAAGAAAAAAAATACAAACTTGCCATTTGAATAGTCTCTGACTAACACCCACCTAAACAAGGTTAGATAAATTGAAGTGGAAAAAATTTCCTAATAAGGTTTTGTTTCTTCAGACTTGGCACCATGGACGTTTTTGTTTCCCTGACTGATATGGTATGTGTCCCATCTCAGCTCATGATGTGGGCGTCTTCAGGATATTAACCAGACAGAAAGAAAACACGAGCAGAGAAAATTGAGCTGCATTCCCGGGGAATCAACTGGGTT